>JAUMHP010000043.1:5265481-5277408 GCA_032361065.1 Enteromius trimaculatus | reverse complement strand
CATCAACTAATCTGTTCATTTAGCGAACACATAGTGTAATTAAGAAGGGATATTTTCTTGGCCACAGAAATATGCCTTCTTACAGTATCACTGCATTAGAGCATGTAGCAAGGGTCAAATCGGAAAGTCCATTGTCTTTGCAAAAGGGAGGACTAGTCAGAGTTACTCTGTTCACATTCCTTCAAGCAATAAATTAGTCTTATCAGTCAGTTGCCGTGGAAATCAGAGGCCTGTTTCGCCTTCCTGGAGTGTTAGTTGTCAGTCGGAGGATGGTTCCAATTTGAGTTGCCCTTTGGACTTGGAAAGCAGTATTAAATATTATTTGTTACATGTAAATAGTTTGTGCCTGATTGGTTCAAATGAACCCCAAATAAATAAATATTATTTCCAAATATTTAAATATAAATATTGGAATTAATTAATATTTTCTTCATGCAAATTGCAATCGGGCTGATTTTAAACAACTGCCCATTTGCTTTTATCAGCCGATAGCAATTATCGGATAACAGTGTATACATCAGTGTATCCCCAAACCTACAGTATGTATCATGAACTAAAAGTTAAACATGATTTATGAATCTAGGTTAAGGTTAATTAATTATGCTCTTGTTTATGGTTAATTCATGTTTGTTCACATTACAGGAACTCATGTTACTTTATATTTTGCTGGTGTCTTCCATTCCACATGTATAAACAAGCAGTGACCTTTGACCTGCCCATTACTGTGAGTATGTGTGTATAATGTCAGAGTCCTGTGAGGCTCTGATCATTGGAATCTCATTACCAGGCTCTTCACCGGGTGAACTGACCTATATGGCACACAGGTACCAAACATTATTAGCCCTCATTACAGTACCTAACCTCTACAACAAATACACACACAGGTACAGTTACGTAAGGTATAGGCTTTCCTTCATTAGAGAGCTCATCGCTCACAGCAGGCTCTGTTCTGTGAGCTTCATACCTCACGGCGGGTTTTGGGTCCTGAACTCACACTGCTCATTATATCCCACCACCACACTCCCAGATACTTACTGTACAACATCCAGCAGAGATACACACTCATTCTGCATTCAGCCATTGTGCTTAAGTACACACTACTCTAAGTGGCTTTTTAAAAGTCTAGTTCTAAACAATACCTGTAAATTTAGACGGATGAAAAGAGCTTGGACTTCTGAAAGTACCCGTATTGTATAATATACTCAATCGTTGTATTATTAAAGTTTGGCGTCAATGGGATTTTTATTTTTTTTTAATTTAAAATTTATAATTATAATTTTATTGCGCAAGGACGCATTAAATACATCAAAAGTAATGGTAAATATTTATATTCGTCTTTTTTTTTTTTTTACTTCATATTAAAGTGTATTTATGGTGATTTTTCAAGAATATTAAACAGCAAAACTGTATTTAACATTAATAATGATAATAAACATATTTCTTGAGCAGCATTAGAGTGTCTGACAGATCAAGCAACATTGAAGACTAGTAATTCTGCCGCGATAAGTCTTTCCTGGGCAACCGGGAGAAAGAGCAAATTTTTCCCATGGTTGGTGACGAGTTCTCCGGAATGTCGAGCCGATCGTGCGTAACCCTGCCCCGCAGTCGGACTAGAGCGGAGTAGTTTCGGCTGTGCTTCCTCTGGTCTCCTTCGCCAGAGGTATGGCAAAAAAATGTCCACAGTCAACCAGAAGGCTGTGTTTCCCCATCAATTATATCCGTTATTCTATCAATACATTGTATTAGTTTTTTCCACATGTAAAAACTTGTGCTATTTCATGTGCTCCGCCCTCAACCAACCGCAGAGAGTTGGGAAGGTTACGCGCAGATCCTCTGCTGACGAACATGAAAAGTAGATCTCGTCTGTCGGCGGGGGGTCTCCACGTAATGCGGCCTTAGAGTCGTGGCCTGTTCCATGGGTGTTCCCATATGTAACGTCGAAGTGATTCAACTGAAAGGGTAACGTCTAGGTTACGTACGTAACGTTACACTTTCACCTGCCACGACTCTGAGGTCGCCCTGACGCCGGCTCGGCTCTTGAGCTCCTGAGCACAATCAAATGCACGCCAATATTCAGTGGCCTTTTGTTTAAAGCTCAAAGGCAATCTCTGGCGAGTTCCCATATGTAACGTCTCCGTTCCCTCCTTCAGGGAACGTGGGTTACGTACGTAACCTAGATGTTCTGTGTAACATAAAGAAGATTTAATCTTCAAAGATATCTTCTTTTGTGTGCAACAGAAGAAAGTAATATTTTTTATAGAAATTGCAGTTGTCTATTAGAAAAACACTCAATATTAGAGAACCTGAACTGACTTGAAATGTGCTTAATCAAAATTGCATGTGAACAGCATAAATAATGTCATGGCAACCCAGATAAAAGACGTGGTGCTGGAGTGTATGCTAGGACATGCAGTTGTTATTAGGTTAAGAAACGCTCTGAGTGATTCAGTGATTGAATTTTGTACTACTTGGGCCCTGGGAAACAAAAGTAAACTAAAGGAATTAAACTACAACAGTTGAGGAAAATTCCTAAAACAAAATAAAATCAAGACATGAAATATATATATTTGTAAAAGGGGTGCATATGTACTCACCGCAGAAGTGCTCTGGGCAATGCATGAATGCAAATGTTTCCACCAGAACTGGAATATGAAAAATTTCCTTGCTTATCTCTGCCTCAATAATAATAAATCACATATAATTAATGTCAAGAAATGTTGAGTGTTTTCCCAGTATGCATTGTACCTGATGGTTTGTGCCAAGGCAAGCAACACTATTGCTCTTACTCATTTGAAACAACCCCTATCCTTAAGTGTTACATTTGGCATGTACTTGGTCCAGCACTATTTGTGAAACAGACACAAATGAGACCTCAAATCACATGGTATATTTTTCACCCCGGTGGATGATAAAACACCTTTACATCATGTTTTGCTCAGGAAAGCATTTTTTTGAAACGTTTAATTGTTTTGTAATGCAGCTGATTTTCTGTGTGCGCTCATATATGCAGTGTTTATCTGTTTTTGAAAGAGGAGTAAATAATGTTAGCAAAAATGCTATTGTCAGGCTTTTCATGAGCACATCTGGTCTTCATTGATTCACAGCTCCCAGGATCATGATATTACAGCACATACAGCACCTTGGTGAAATGGAAATGTTAACCACATGTTATTGCCTTCTGGATGCTATATCCGCTACATATTACACATGTGAAGGCAGGACAACTAGTCTTATTTGAGTAATTTCACATGAAAAAAAAACTTATTGCACAATACTTCAGCAGTATTTTGCAATGCCTTATTAAATAGATTTAAATCCAAAACAAAAGCTCACAAGAGCAGTTTCTTCTGATTAGATTTTCCAGTGGAAACCCATTTGGGTGTTATCCAAAGCACCTCTGTGATTCATATTCATGATTTGTGAAACACATGTGAACTTTTCAATCCAGTTTGATCAGTTATTGAAATGAGGCATGGTTATTTTCAGTGTACACGTGTTTTAACACCATTAGTTTCTTTTGAATTCAGAGTTACTGTGTTCCTGTAGGGACAGTTTGCCTCGTTCTCTCCTGCTTGTGTGATTTCTTAGTGTCATTCCACATTCTGTATTCATTTCTTTTGAGCATGCTCAAATCTTTCGAGCCACTGATATCTCTCAAAATTTTAATTATAGAAAAGAATTTGGTGCAGTAACATTTGCTAGTAAAACAAAAACAACAACAACAAAAATCACTACAAAGAAAAAGCATGCAACAATTAAACTTAAATCCCAATTTCCTTTTGAAAAAATATTTGTAGTTTTTAAGACTTTGAAAACATTTGTCTGGTACCATATCTTGTGGAAAGATTTAAAAAGGAAAAAGAACACCTTTGCATAGTTGTATGTCAATTTAGAGTTGCTACATAATAATAAATAAAATAAAGCAAAAAAACAAAAAGATATTATAAAAACAATATGTATCACTCAGTTGCAGAACTGTTATATTTAACAACATGACAGAAAATTATATAGTGCAAGTATAAAACAAGCTAAAATTCTGGTGGTATGCATTATAAACAACATGTAACATAAAAAGCAAGCCTAAATATTTAATGTGTATTTAATTTGAAGCTAAAACTAAGTGCTCATGTTACTCTCTCATTCGGCATGAATCCAAATGTGTGCCCTGCGTTTGTCTTGTGTGCTTGCCGCTTTGGAAGACGTTACAACATGTTTCAGATGATGAAATAAAACTGCAAACTTATTTTTCCTCTGTCTGCTGTCTTTGATGTCACAGCTCATGTTGTTTTGGTGCCATCAGCCAATCAGCGTTATCATGGTGTTATTTTCCTGCGGCGATGGCTTAGATGACTGACTCGAGTGCCCTAAAGTGAGAATCTGTGCGGAAAGATACAGGTTCGAGCAACTGCTATTAAGACGAATGGGGACGTTAACAGATAGCCCTCTTAGGGTATTATAGATGTCTTTGAAGGCCGATCCTTAGCCAAATGTCCCTAAATCTTTTCTCATTAGAGACCGACTAATCTCCCGTCACATATCCCCAAAACTCCTCCTTTTATCCTCTGCATCTAGAGCATTTCCAAGTGACAGCTTAAAAGTTGATTACACTCCTGAGAAACATTAATAATTCAGGTCTTTTGGCTGAAACAAAGGAATAAAGGGCATTAAACATTTATACTCATTCATTAAATCTAAAAGGATAGTCTCAATTTAACTGTATAAAGTATTCATGCTCTCTAGCGCCAGCCCGGAGCACTGGATCAGATGCAGATTTACTGACATTGCTATGCTTGTGTATTGTGCTAAATGCTAGTCATAAATCAATATCTCTATGTGCAATGACACTGTTCACAAGTCCCAGCTGCATTCCCTGCTATGGCTACCTCAATATGTAATCAGATGCGTTTTTCCTCTGGGGTTTAATATGTAGTGGCAAATGGTTGTACAGTAGATGCTCTTGGACTTAAACTGCGATTCATCCAAATGGCTAATTATCTCATTTCAGCCTCGCTGTTCTTCCGTATTAAAGCTCCTCTGTTTTCGGTGTCTCACACCAAAGCTATTATTGCAGCCGTCTTGAACGTAAGAGGCTGGGATTGTTTTTTTTTTTTTTTTTTTTGCAACTGTAGCTTCTCCAACGAGGCATTTGTATAATTTCGTATTGTCAAAATATGCATCATCATGAATGCAGAAGCTTTGTTAAATCTTCAATTGAGACAGGTGTGAGGATGGGCAATACCAATTTTATTTTAATTACATTTTTTTTGTCCCATTTCGAGAACAGTCAAGGTAAATATACCAATACAATTACTGCTATTCAACTGAAAGGATGCTTGAATAAAATGGGTAATTATAGCCATTTACAAACTCATTATTAAGACATTTCCATTCAGCTGTAAACTACAGATTACTAATTTGAACAGTTATTATAGTTTGTTTATATATATCACCACAAAAATTCTATAATTATTGTCACATGTTTTTATAAGTACTTTTTATAATTATGATGTTGCTTATCATTTTCTCTTTGTCCTGTGCCTCAGAATAATAGTTGTTACTTTTCTTTTTCACTTTAGACACTTTTGGCATCTCAACATACTAGCTATAACTCAGTAAATACATGTCAGTAGATTATGAATAATTGCATGCAGGTAACCTTATGCCAAACTTGTTACATACCTCTCTGGTCTAGGGTCAGAAAGGAGGTAACAAAGAAATTGACAGGAGCAAACTTTAAAAAAAAAAAAACTATATGCAAAAATGAACTGCTTCTCTCCTGTCCTAGCACTCCAGAAAAAGACCACACTAATTTGATAGTCCACAAAAGAAGGTTTTATTTAACAAATTCAATCATGAAGAGGGGAGCGAATCATACCACAGGAGGGAACCAGGCCAAAATAACAAACATAACATATCTAACTTAAGAAAGGGACACAAGCCAATGGTAGATGATGGCAACTAGAAACAGCTGAGCTTCATTTAGCTTTGCTGTGAGGTGGATGAGAGAGAGAGAGAGAAAGAGAGACGAAACGAAAACACTGCAAAACGGCAGATTGTATCCACACAGTAACATTGCAAATAAAAATAATTACTCCTTGGAACGTAAAAAGCTATAATTCTAACTCTAACCATGTAGTTAGTAGGCTACATGTAGATAATTAGTATTACTCAGCACTCAAATGTATAATTACACAGTAACAAGCACACCTTAATGTGTAACCCTGATATTTTAATGACTGGTAGTATTACTAAGTTAGTTAGTACAATGTCTGAACTGTCAAAGTAAAGATATAGAAATAGTTCATATTCTGTACATTTGCTATGCACACTAGAAGTCTCTTTGGCTCAGAAAGCCTGCAAAATCCAAAAAAATACATCTAAAATACAGTAAGTACAGTTTTAAAATAAACAATGTTTGAATATATTTTAAAATGAAAATGATTCATGTAATGTAAGTTTTCAGCATCATTATTTCAGTGTCACATGATACATCAGAAATAATTTTAATATGCTGATTAGATGCTCAAAAAAACAATGTTGAAAACAGTTGTGCTTCTGCCAGACCTATTTATTTGTTTTTAGGAAAAATATTTATTAAAATTAAAAATTAAAACTATTTAAACGTCTTTACTGTCACACTTGATCCTTTTAATGCGTCTTTGCTGAATAAAACTCTGAAGTATACAAGTAAAACCAGTAGTAAAATAGTTAATCATTTATTTTGATAATTAATTTATGATTTATAGCTCAGTGTAGTTTAGAAATATAACACATTATTGAACACCCCTTTAGATCAGTGTTTTGATGTAAAGATCAAACCGTATTTGAACATGTTGTGTGAAGAGAAACTTTTTCTCTCTGTCTCTTAGCATTGTGTCTGGCATCATTTGAATATTTACAGTTCATTTAACTCATGAAATGTGAATGAATGTGTAAGAGAAAGTGAATTTGATTCACTGGTTCTTTGTTCTAGTAATCTTTCAGAGTCTGGCCCAGATGTTTGATGCATTAATCAGGAGTGTGGGCTTTTGTGCCTGTGATGTTTTATCCTTTACATTCATCAGTCTCAATTCTGTCTGGATGACTCTTAATCTCTTTCTCTTGTAGGGTAGCAGGTCTTTCATTTGCCTGTTATTAATTCTGTTTAAACCATGTTTGCAAGTAATAAAAAAACAATGATACTAAATACAACAATACATGTTTTTGTTTGTACTGTATGACTGTAATATGTCTGGAAAGTGTACTAGCTTTATACATAAATAATTTATCTTTTATTTTGATATTTCATTCTTTTGGTTTTATTGCATTCATTGGCATGTATCGCAAACTTTATTTTTTAGAGACTTTCCAACTTATTCAAACCTCTAAAGCCTTAAATAATTATGGCACAGCTCTTAAAGCCACAGTGCATGAAATTGGAAGGAGAAGCACAGAGTGAGGGAGTGAGTGAAGCAGATGAATGGAAACAGAATGTTTGTTAAGAGGACACGCTGTTGCAGTGATGTAACATTTGCAGACTAAATCTCGCGGGCTATACCAATAAAAGACATTTTAATCATTGTGTTTCCATTATCATAAATCATAACCAAATGGCAAATGTATTTTTGACAGTTTTATATTAGCCACTTCATTCCCAATGCAGGAAATCAAAATTAGAGTCAAAAAATGCGGTCTTGTGTCTGTTTGAGTTAGCTTTCAGGCCCTTACGTGTATGCTAGCATGCTTCTAAATATGCTTTTAGCCAATTTAAGGCATTTGAAATGCTCAGTTGTTTAAAATATTCAATTTCACAACATTTATGAGTCATTATCCACATTTTTGTCTGTCAAATGCTGTCTGGAATGCTCATCACTTGAACTTCTTTCATTATTGATATTCAGTTTTAAAACTGACTCGATCAGCTGAATGCATCGGTGGCCTGATTGAAATCTGCTGAGAGTTAGTTTAGCAGATTTATATCTAGTAGTAAACTTTACTGCTTGTCTGTCTGTCTCTTATGTTTAGCTGCAGTCATAAATCAGAGCTTGTTATTAGCCCTAGCGTTGACCTCTGTGGGTCCAACTGCTTAGCCTGTCTCCGAATGTTCTTTACACACTCTTTGTACACACACTGACGGCTTGGCCCTGTGTGCTTAGATACAGACGTATTGATTCAGAGGATACTCCTGTGCAATTTACAACATACAGAGTACAAGTCCGATCGATCCTGAGCAAAGTGACAGTGGCCACATACCGCACTTCGACATTTATAGCATCTACTACAATACAGTGCAGGTTTCTTTAGCCTTTTTTCTTTTCCTTGCATTCTTTCTTTGCTCAATGGATCTGTAGTTGTTGAAGTTGCTGCAGAAATCCCGAAAACCTTAATTGCAAATCCCAGATCTGGAAACAACTAGAAGATTGGCACAATGAGTATTCCATCTGAATCCTAACATTTTAACAAAGAGCATTTTTTTAAAAAGATAAATGTACTGTTGGTTTATGTCTCTCAGGAACACTAAATGACAGTTGGATCCTAAATGAACCCCTGGGCTTCTTTCCATGACTTACTGCTTTCAATTAGTTTTTTTGTTCTTTTGAGCTTCTACAGTCTTCTGTCTAGTATTATTGAAAATACTTAGAGTCCAAAAAGCATCAATAAATTTGTAGGTATGAGAAATTGTAATGAGGCTTTGGCATTTGTATGATTGAAGTGTTATCTGAATGGTTATTGTTGTACATTTACATAAATTACACTGCATGGGCAGAAACTTGATACGACTCTGCTGAGTGTAAAGGGAAAGTAAACATAAATATTGCAATTTTGTTATCAGTCATGCATGCAACTGTCTTTATGCCATGCAACACAAAAAGGGGATTTTTTTTTTGAATTTCCTGGATAATAATAGTAATACACATTATAAAAACTGTAAATATCTGATTCTTTCAGTAGCAATTATTTTAGTGAATTTCACTCACTGACTGAGTTACACATGATTATTGTGAACTATTAGACATAATAGTATACTACAATTCAAAACAAATGAATGTACTGTAATGGCAAAGCTGAATATTTAAGAACCATTTTTTGTTGTGTGTTATTTTGATAGCATGAAAGCTCTAGTCCCCATTCATTTTATGTATATAAAAAAAAACAGTGTTCTTTTGGTGAAAGAAGAAAGACATGGAGGTTTAAAACAACACAAGGGTGAGTAAATAATGACAGAAGGTTCATTTTTGGGTGAAGTAATCCTTTACGGCATTGCATATCCGCTCCAACCAGGATGCAATTTTATTTCAATATGTATTCACAAATATGCCCACACGCGCACTCTCTCTCTCTCTCTCTCTCTCTCTCTCTCTCACACACACACACAGCATGTTTCTGCAAGCATCCCAGGCAAAGGCTTAAGATTACACCACATCAGCTGCCTAGCAACATATTGCTCTGAACTATTTTCTCTGCAGGAACTTTAATACTTTGAAGCTGTCCAAAGTTATGGGTCTGAAATCATCCCTCTGAGGGAAACCTAAGCTTCAAATCATCAGCTCCCTGCCCATCCTCTAAAAATACTCACACAAACACAACACACGCATGGATAAAACTGGATTTGAATTGTAAACCTTGAATGCTTTTCATTGTTCTCAATTACACCATGTATGTTATTCAAATCACCAGGCTGCTTTTTGCATAACATTAAGTGAATGAGAAGACGCATATTCATTCACATTCATATCTATGATGTATGGATCTGTTGCATTTGTTTACTCTCTGTCCCGTCAGTCATTGGAGCTACCATGGATATACAGTTTCATGAAACTTGCATATAAAACTGTACCTTTAGGGCCACACGAGCTTATCACTGGGTCAGTACCCTTAAAGGGACATCTTTATACCTTATTTATCCCTAAAAGGTAAGTACCTTAGAATAATATGTCCCCTTAAGGTACTACTATGAATCTTACATTGATAAATAAGGTCTAAAGTGGTCCCTTTAAGCTTACAGAACCAGGGATAAGCTGATATGCCCTGAAGATAAAGTTTTTGCACCATTTTATTCCCCTTAATAGTGAATTATACGATTTTGTTCCACTTTAGTATCATATACTAAACGTTCTTTGAGAAAATGAGTAAATTAAACACTTCAACTTCTCTCTTCAGAACGAAAATGTTCCACCTTTCATTACTGCATATATTTATCACTGAATACATTTTTACTATCATCTTTCATTAAAGCTAATTTTGTACAGAAACCTTTCTACCTGCACACCAAATTGCCCTGTCAAAAATATAACATGACATTTAATGATCAACACTTTTCATTCAGTACAGAATCCATCAATGTTGTCATCATTATACATCCCTACCTTCTTTCTTCCTTAACAATTGCACCATAATCATCTTCATATTAGAGTTTCCTCCCAGGGAAATGATATAGATCTGTTTGGTAGCAATGGCTATTTTCTTTTTTTCTACTGATGTCAATACTGCAGTAGCATGTTTTGTTTAAGACTGAGACGTACAGTTTCTTCATCCCTGGAGGCATCAAATGTAATTACAGAAGTAATGTTTCCAGCCTTTTCATTGTCTTACAGGAGGTCTGTAATACCAGCATTCTCAATTATTTCAATGGCAGTTGCTCAGCTGCCACATGATTTTTTTTACGGTTCAGCTGCAGCTAACAACACACCTATGAGTCCTTGGTTTGGTTATAAATAGAAATTAAAAGTATTACACACTTATTTAATTGCAAGAAATGTAAAAGCCACTGCTTCTTAAAGTACAGATTGGAAAGCTTTGTGGCTTTCTAATGTCGGCAGTCAGTGATAAATGCATTAAGTATAGCAGCTAACTGCCTGTTAATTAATTATGCTAACTGAGTATGTGCCTACAAATTTGTTTAAAGCTTAGACTGTGTGTGTGTGTGTGTGTGTATTTTATAGATTATTATATGGCTCTGCGCTGTTCTCCATCTCTTTGGCACAATGTGTAGTTCACCTTGAAATTGCGAGTGAAACAGAATTAGACTGAGTTGACATCTTAATAAGAAAATTGTGAGACACAATAATCAGAGAATGGCTTGCCTGTATGTGACACTGCCAGTCAGGAAGCCACTGTGTAACTGATTTGATAGTGATGTAGAGGAGGAGTGAAGTGTCTCTGTGGTGAGGATAAACACTAGCCGTCCTCTGCCCATCACTCACATCACTGTCCCCTCCGAGCACACACGAGCAATCAATATAACTGCAGGGGTCAGATGTCAACACCCTTCCTTCTCCCCAGAGGATCTGAGAATGCGATAAAGCTCCTCTCACTATCTGTGGCGGTTGATTCTGCCTTGTAATACTGCAACTGCTTCACCACTCAAGTGCTGTTTGGGGTCTGAGAGCCCGGGGCTATTTTAATAGCTGGAGGAAGAAAAAAGAAAAAAAACTGAACATTGAAGTACAGGTTGAAACTTTGTGTTCCCAGTCTTAGGAGAATGGATTATATACAGTTGAATGTTTAAAGAGATGTGAAGTAAGAATAAATAGTAGAAATCCTCCTTTCGGCATAGGACAGTGGAAATTTAACTGAAAGCAAGTGGAAAAGAGTGGCGAGTTTTGAATTCGGGAGCCATAAAGCGCAACTGCGCTGTATGTATGTGCACCGCCCACAGCGCTATCAACACTGGCCAAAAACAAAAGAATACATTTTAGTAAATACATACTTTTTTTATTATATCATGATCAAGGATGCATTAAACTGATTCAAAGTAGTGATGGGATTTATGGCTCTTTGACGGGATCCGAATCTTTGCGATCCGTTCCTTTCAAAGAGCCGTTCAAAAGAACGAAAGAAAGGCTCTTTTCGTCAGTTTAAAGAAGCAGGTTTGGGGCATCTCAGTTTATCCTGAAATAATCACTGGGAGGAATGATGAGGTGAGATTTGTATTCAAATTATTAAAA
>JAUMHP010000043.1:5218269-5254489 GCA_032361065.1 Enteromius trimaculatus | reverse complement strand
CAACAGATCCGATCTGTGTCACATATGAGCAAAAAATCGGAATTGGGTCACATTTAACTGACAGTGTAAACGAGGCCTTAGTGGGCTATCGATACAAAATTCCCACCAAATGTTGCCATCAAGTCAAATATTGAATTTATTAGAAAGAAATCAGAACATTTAAGTATAAAATGTGTGTCATAATAATTAAAGTGAAATAACACAGGGAATAAATATTTAACACATGAAGGTAACAAGGTGCAAAATGACATTGAAAACCAGAAAATCACCTGAAATCTGTCTGTATTGAGTAATAATTGATATCAGCAGCTTTAGTCCTAATTGGTGGCCTATAAAAGACATCTCATTACCCAGGAGGCACACAGCAAAGACTTCATGATGGTTAAAAGCAAAGAACTCTCCCAAGATCTTCGTAATCTTATGGTTGAAAACCATTCTAATGGGAATGGTTATAGGCGCATTTCCAGAATGCTGAATGTTCCTGTGATCACTGTGGGGGCCATTATCCGGAAATGGAAAGAGCATCACTTCACCATAAACCGGCCATGATCAGGTGCTCCACATAAAATCTGAGGAGTCCAAAGAATAATCAGGAGAGTTCTCCAAGAGCCAAGAACAACTCGGGCAGAACTTCAGGAAGACCTTGTATCAGCAGGTACTGTTGTTTAAAAAAAAAAACGATAAGCAATGCACTGAACCACTGTGCACGCTCACCACGAAAGACTTCATTGCTGAACAAAATAGCATGTTGAGACTCGGTTAAGGTTTGCTAAACAGTATTTGGAGAAGCCTGTGGATTATTGGGAGACCTTTTTGCAGTCATTCTACAAACCATGTTTAGAGAAGAAAGGGCACTCCCCACCACCCCAGGAACACCAAACCAACAGTTAAGTTTGGGGGTGGAAGCATCATGGATTGGGTGCTGCTTTTCAGCAAGGAGTACTGGCAGACTTCAAATTATTGAAGGCAGGATGAATGGAGAAATGTACCGGGAAATTCTGGATAAAAATGTGCTGCCATCTACCAGAAAGCTGTAAATGAAAAGAGGGTGGACATTTCAAAAAGACAATGATCCCAAACACAAGGCCAAGGAAATGATGTAGTAGTTCCAAAGAAAGAAAATCAAGTTGCTTGAATGGCCCAGTCAAATCACCTGACCTAAATCCCATAGAAAATCTATGGAGAGAAGTGAAGTTCAAAGTTCATAAAAGAGGCCCAAGGAAACTTCAAGATTTAAAGAGCAATGCAGACGACTGGTCTCTCCATACAAGAGGCGTCTAGAAGCTGTAATCACCAACAAAAGGCTTTTCTACAAAGTATTAAATTGTCACGAATAGAGCTGCCGATGAACGCTCTTCAGGGGAGACAGGACGCAGATAACAGAACTCTTTGAAATAAACATTTATTTAAGGACACGGAGGCTGAACAAACGAAACATAAGATGAGCATGACGGAGAGACAGGTGAATACAGGACAGTGTGACATCAATAAAGTGTGTTCAATACTTATTCCCTGTGTCATTTCACTTTATCTATTATGACTCAAATTGTATACTTAAATGTTCTGATTTCTTTGTATGAATTCAATATTTGACTTGATTGCAACATCTGATGGAAATTTTGTGTCAATATCCCACATAGAAATCCCCTTACTGATAAAAATGCTGATGTGTCAAATCCTTATTCTCCCCGCTGTATTTCGTTAAAGGATAGAATCTAAATGCTGGTAGACATGTGATACTGTGGCTGAATTTAGTATTTGTTTGGTTGTAGTAGAGGGTTTGAGTGTTTGGCCCTCGGGTATCTGGTGTCAAATTCAATCCATGGTTCTTTGAATGAAGGTTGGACACTCTCATTAGTGAGCTGCTGCATGGCCTCTTGCTCGCTGTAGAACCCATTTTGGTTTTCGGGAAAGAAAATTTTTAGTCTAAAGTTTGAACATAGTCATGCCATGGGCCTAGACATTTTAAACAGTAGTAAAATTGCAGTTGAACCCATAATGTCACATGGACTATTTTACTATGTTCTTGCTACATTTCTGTGCTTTGATCGTGGTTATAATGTCAAAGAACACTCAGATTCCATCTAAAATCTCTTTAATTTTTGAGTTAACTAATCCTTAAGTGCCTAAAAAATGGAACTTTAACCTGCAGATTTGTGTAATTTGTCTGCATCTTTAAATACTTTAAATACTCAAAATGTTGAAATCTCTGTGCATGTTGATTTGGTTTAGACCATTATTGAAGAATATTTTGAAATGCTGGTCTGTGTGGGCCATTTTTTTATGTATAGCTATTGTGTTGGCAGTGTAAATGTAAAAATGTAAATATGTAAGCTGTTTATTCAGGCCTTTTTTGTGATGACATGCTGTGTTAAAGAACTGTACTTTCTTCCAGTTGTTGTGAATTTATGCTTTTCTTTTGTACATGGTTGAATTTGTTAGCATGGTAAAATAAAAGGTTATGTTGAAAGGCTAATTTTATGCTGAGATCATATGGGCACTCAATAAAGCATCTGTCTGAAAGAAAGCATAATGAATTCAGTTACATGCTTGCTGTGAAACTGAATGCTCCACATACTGGAAAAAATTAATATAAAGGATTATTCTGTCCTTTTATTGTACTTACTGCAGTTTCATAATGAAAGGCACAATGCAGATGTAAATGTACTGGATTGTACTTACTGAAACTGAATCAAGCAGCAGTTAATAGATGCACTGATGTCCAGACCACTTGAATGCTCTTCTGAGGATATGAGATCCTAGGGGATGTGTGATGCTAACTGATAAGTAATGGCTGAAAGGCTCCAGACTGAAGTTGTAGATTGTACCTTTGATTTGAGGATGATGAGGAGAATATCAATCTTTCTGTTGGAAATGAATTAAAATGTGTTTTATGCGAGGCTGCACACCAGTTCATTGATGGCCTTACATCGGTGCCAATTTCTTTGTTGTTTGCTAGATGGAATTAGAATGACCTTTTAGGCATGAATCATTTTAATATTTTTTCTTTCTTCTCTAGCAATCTATTGCCTCAGAGGAAAGGCAGACAACTGCTAGACAGGTCCAAGACAATGTTTTAGAACTCAAGTCCCAGGTCTGAACCTTAAAGTCAGTTCACAAGTTACAAGGGTTCATTAAGTCATTTAATTTGAATTTAGCTCCTACCAATGAATTATGATTCACATTTATTGTACGTTTATAAAAAATACATACAACTGGGGCTAGTAATGCAATTTTGATAAAGAGATACATTTTGCATGTGTAACTTAAAAAAAGTCTCAGTTTTATTTAAGGAATTATTTTTGGTTTATAACTGAGTTACATAATATGTATTTGCCAGTATAATGAAGATTTAATAACATCTCAAGGTTGTATATGTAACCCTAATTCATTGAATGAATGAGAAGCAGCGTCGACAAGGTGCTATGGGGAATGCCTCTAGGAAGATGGCTCTGAATAGTATGTGTAATCAGTCCAATGGAGGTGCGAGGCGTCATAGGCAGATGACGTCATTGTCCAGGTAGCATTAAAGTATGTGGAGTGCAGCCAACTTCGGTTTAAATATCAAAAAGCGCAAGAAAAAAGTTCAAAAAGTGCAGGCAGGGATGCCAGAAGTGTGGTTATAAGATGCGGCAACTCTAATTCCTGAAGAGGAACGTCTCAAGGTTATGTATGTAACCCTAGTTCCTCGAAGGAACGGGACAAGACGGTATGGGGAAGGAGACGTCCATGCCCCCCAGACTTGCAAATCCCTGCCTATTGTGTGTACCTGCACAGCTAGGGCAAGAGAACAGAAGGGCCTCTAACACCACAGCCTGATCCCAAATAGGGACTTGGGATTGTACTGGGGGCCTCAACTTCAACTCACAGTGGAGGAAATGTGTAACCAGGGGCTCTCTACCAACTGTGTGTCCACAGAGAGAGGCGTAGTAGGCTGATATTGTCGCCACGTAAACCTTCAGGGTGCAGTGGGTGACCACAGTGGAGAATCTGGCCTACAGGAACTCCAGCACTGTACCAAATGTGCAGTTAACTGGATCCTGATGGCGTTCTCTACACCAAGAAGTGAAAAGTTTCCACTTCAGGGCATACAGTTTCCTCGTGGATAGAACCGACAATCTCGGTTGAGAGACCGGAGACCACACTCGCAACGATGGTGCCCCCTGCCTGTGAGAAGAGGTCCCTTCTGGCTGGAATCTCCAACGGAGAGCCATCTAGGAGGACCATCACGTCCCAGCGGTCTCTCCAGAACTCCTGGGAGCAGAGCGATCAGGGGAAAGGTGTACTGTCGAAGCATTGGCCACATCTGTACTATGGCATGCAGCCCCAGTGGAGCTGGATGAACTAGAGAGAAGCTGTATGAATATTTCGCATTCTAGAACTGCGAAGAGGTCCTCCTCTGCTCAAAAACTCTCAGTATCCATTCTCCAGGCCTCAGCTCCTGCCTCGACAGGATGTCTGCTCCTAGGTTTAGATGCCTGGGAATGTAAATGGCTTTCAGTGAGAGAAGTCTGTCCCGGGCCCACACAAGTATATGGTGGTTGATATACGAGACCACTGATGTGTTGTCGGTGCACACCAACACATGTCGATCTCTTACATCTGGAAGGAAGTGTTTCAGTGAGTTAAAATTAGCCAGCATCTTCAGGCAGTAGATGTGCAGAATGAGATGGTGACCACTCTACAGACTACGGACCGTGGGCCACTCATGACCGCTCCCCAACCAGTGAGGGATGTATCTGTAGCTAGAATTACGCGGCGACAAGGAGCTCACCTTGGTGAAAGCGGGGCTGGCATTCATGAGGAACCCCGTTAAAGGCCCTCGGTGGCTGTGCGTGCTTTGCTCTTGAGCAGACAACAATCAAACTGCTTGTACCCTATCCTATCCATAACGTAGTTTGGGAAGGGAACAACACGGCCCGAAATGCTGCCCGGTCTCGCCCTTGCCTTCACTTGTAATTCTTAAAAAAGGTGTGATAATAGACAACACCAAATAAGACTTTTTTTTCAAATTCTTTACGGTTTTATTGTGATTAACAACCATGGTGACAATACAGTAATACCAAATAACCCTGCGTCAGCATGAACTGGATTATGGGAATAAAAATCCTGCTGAAACAGTTTTCATTTTTGCATGTTTTTGTTTAGTAAACAGCTGTTACTAAATCTGACAAGCAAATATTATCGTTACTTATTACACGGCTCTCTGGAATGCTTGATTCTGATTGGTGAGTTGAGACATTTGCAGGTTCCTTCTTTTCAAATAATAACCGCTCAAAAGTAATAACGCATAGCTGGTGCTACTTGTATGTTTAAAATCCCACCATGCCAACAAAGATTACTGTTTGGCTCCATCTTGTGACAAACACTGGACAACCACAATTACCAATGGAAACGCGAAACGATATAGTACCACGTGACTAACATTCAAACAATAGTAAGACAATTTATAACATCTACATATGAATAATATTAAATTATTAATATGAATATTAATAAGTTAATATTATTCATATGTAGATGTTATAAATTGTCTTACTATTGTTTGAATGTTAGTCACGTGGTACTATACCGTTTCGCGGAAGGATGAAAATGTTAATTTAAAACAAATATGCCAATAAAATGTATCAAATTCATATTCATGTCCAGCTTCTCATCGGGTCCTGATTTAAGAAAGAGCCAGAATCACTGTAAAATCTGAATACACATTTTAGATTTTTAGTAGTTATATAGTTATAAAATAGTTATTATTAATAAAATATTAATCCCAGGGAAGGTCTCTTTTACTTAAAAGTGCTCACATGCCTATTGAACAGATTTACAGCTATGAGTGATTTTTTAATTTTCAATAATTATGCAGCTCTATATGTCTAGTGCTAATGATCGAGTGTTAATAACACAGATCTGAACAAATGATGAAGATGTGGTTACATGACTGGATTTTTAATATCTGCTGTCACATGGACAATAATTATAAGATATGAATATTTAAAATCTATAAGAGAATCAATATATCGGCTCAAATATTGTATCAAGATGTAACTTTAACAAGGAGTTCAACCGTAAAACATTTTATTTGCAGGTTATTAAAAACTTTGTGCTGATCCGCCTATCCTCAAGGAAATATGAATGAAGCGCTATTCAAAACCCAGAACTACCGTCATCAAGCGTTTATTAAAAAAAATCTTTAACTAAATTTCTAACTAAAAATCTGACAAAAATTACCATGGTTACTAAACAGACAGACATATGTTTCTAAAGTTAGCACATAATATTTGACTAATATTGACAAATTAATTACAAATTCGTATACAACGGAATGCGCATGCTTGGGTCTAATCCAATAAGATTTGCTGTGTTGTAAATCAACTTTCTGCACCACTGTGAACAACGTTACATATTTGAAACTTGCAATTTCCTAAATCAAGACCAGCAGATGCAACAAAGTAATCCTGGTAATTATGTTTCTAATTAAATCCTTTGGATTTTTTATTGTTTTTATTAATGCATTTGTAAGAATTAATTTGTCAATGTATGTTCGATTAAAATCTACTTTCAGCTTTTGATAAGTTTTCAAGTGAAATACTTTAATGTTGTTAACAAGGCTATTTTTTATTTTTTTTTTCAAATGCTCACAAGAACATCAAACAGACCTATTTGCATCTCCCTTGTACCTGTTCTTCAGTAAGGATAACTGAGAAATAAGCTACTTTGGTTAAAAAGTCAAATATGCAATTTAATTTAATTTATTTATTTTGTGTGTGTGTGTGAAGTGTTAGCAAATAACAAAAGCAGTGATTTTTCAAGATATTGCTGGCTAATTAGTGAATCATTACAGAACGATGGGATGCATTAAAGATGCAAGTTTATAGTCAAAACAGTTTGTTATTGTGCTGTTGTGATATATTCAGTGATATATTTGTGATTGATAAAACCCCCATCCATCTCTCACTCCATCTGTTGCTTGCTAAATATTTGGTGATCTCTGAGTCTTTATTCGTCTGCCTTTTGGAAAACTACATCTACTGTACATGCACTCATGTGGCAGAGACTCTAAGAGGCCACTGTCTCCATCCCCCATGCTGTCATGCAAGTCTTTAGTAAATAATGTTTCAGTCATGCTTGAAGAATCTAGAATTTTTGTGGCAAAAAAAACACAGTTATGTATGTAAAAGAGAGAAAAAAAGATGACCGGAAATATAAGCGTGAGACATGGGAAGTATGGGACACCAGTGAGCTCTTTTGGCTTTTCTTTTTTCTCAGAAGCTACCCTCCTACACGCTCACACACACAGGACACCATTTTACTTTTTTACATGCTCATGAAGAGAAACATTAAAGGGGCTCTTTTGTTTCTTTTCCGCCTTGTTCAAGGAAGCAGACAGTGAAAGAAACATACAGGCGAATAAAGAGAGTTTGAGAGAGATAGGGGGAGAGAGAGAGACAGAGTGAGTGAGAGAGCAAGTAAGTAAGAAAGAGAGTGAGAGAGAGAGAGCTGGCACAGGCTGAGCCAGGCGCTGGCTGTGTGGACACGGAGGAGTGCGGAGCGAACAGAAACGACAGAGCAGGAGGAGGAGTGAATGGATGGAGTGACCCAGGAGGAGGAGAGGAATGCTGAGCGAACAGACCGACAGAGCGCGAAAGGGAAGATGAGAGCGGCGTGGCAGCAACAACAGAGCAATTAAACAGTGGAAAGGCAAGCAAAGGCTCACATGCCGAGCAGCTTCTGTCGCTCGCTCACACTCTCTCTCTTTCGAGCGACCAAAGAGGCAGAAGTGAAGCGTCCAGACAACGATAAAGGACAAGAGGCAGGGGGAGGAGCAAGAATGCTTTGATTGACAGAGGAAAGAGGAGGGACATGGACGCAAATTGAAGAATTTGGTTTTCTGGGAATGGATATTTTTAGCGAAGAAAAAACAAAGGAGAAGAAGATAAAGGACCCGTTTCAGTCTTAAAGAAGGATGGAAAGGGGAGGGAGAGAGAGAGAGTGAGATGCTGAATTCGGACCATGTCAGAACAGATTCCACATCAGCGGCATTCAGCCCTCCTGCAGGCAAGAGTCAGTATGTGTGTGTATGTGTGTGAGCGTGTGTGAACTAGCAAGAAGTATGACCTCTGTAACACCAGGCTTTTGCCCATGTGCCCCCGTAGTTGAGGACAGAGACACATAGCAATGGGAAGGCAAAAAGTCAGTGCTGTATCACTCTCCACTCTCTAGAGAAAAAAGGCAACGGAACAAGATGAGTGTGATCCTGGGGTTGTGGGGTCAGCTGTAGCTAGTCTTTGGAAAACCCTCTTTTTAGGGACAGAGGAGGGTCACCCTGAGACAGTCTATTTTTCCAACAGGTCAGCCTGCTTGGACACTTTCTCAAATGCTTCTTTCTTGTGACTCATTTGGCGCTGCCTCCCACAATCCATCTCTTTTTCATTATTCTCTCTTACAATCTGTCTTCAATCTATTGAATCTTTTCTCTCATTAAGATCACTTCCCATGTAACTGCCTCATTGTTTCCGAACTTTTTCTGATTCTGGGAGAAGCTCAGAGGGAGATTGCAGGGTGTCCCTAAAGCCAGACTAAATCTGGACACCCTGACCAGATGGGGGGAGGGAGAGAAAGTGAGAGCTAAAAAGAAAGAGGAACAAGGCAAATAGTCTGGGGATTTAGCCTGAGGGGTCATAGAGAGTTGCCAGCGGGTATGAAGACACTAAATACAAAATCTTGGGTGCCTTAGGGAGCATTGTGTTTATTCAATCCAGAGCTTGCATACATTTGACAGGATATTGAAGTTGAAATCAGAGTAGAGTTGGGGTTATATGCGTCAAATTAACCTTTGAGGTGTCCTGCAGGTGCTACAACAGTACGTGATTTGATAGCTGGACTCTGAATGTTAGTTTTGTATTCAGGAAGTCAGTGTTGTGGCTCTCTCCGTGCTCCTGGAGCCCCATGTGGGCCCCATCCGTGGAGGCCTGGCTGGGAGATGAAGCCGTCCCTAGTGCTGCTTTAGCAGCTCTGTGGGCCCTCATGGCTCTGGAAGGCCGCTGTCTGCGCCCTGCCTCGCCCACACCGGGCCAACGCAGGGCCCGCCGTCGCCGCGCCCGACCCGGAGCCCCTCGAGACGATCTGTCCTGCCTCACCACGGCCCTCCTGGCACGGACTCACCTCCACGGATTGCGGCACATCTGCTCTCCATCAAACTCTCTCAGCCGCCGGGCCATTTGGATGCTAGCCTTCTGTACTTGTCTGGGTCTTCTGCTGTCATGGTCCTCGAATCGGCTGCTTCACTGGCTGGCCTTCCCCACTCATACAAGAGTCCACACAGAGTGGGCGAGAGAACTGCCTTTTCCCACGGTCACCATCTGCAACAATAACCCCGTACGTTTGTATCACCTCACTAAGAGCGATCTGTACTTCGCGGGTCACTGGCTCGGACTGTTGCTGGCCAACCGCACGGCCAGACCCCTGGTGCTGGACCTGCTTCAAGATGACAGACGGGCATGGTTTAGCAAGCTGTCAGATTTCCGTCTTTTCCTGCCTCCACGGCGCTTCGAGGGCACCAGCTTGGAGTTCATGGACCGACTGGGCCACCAGCTGGAGGATATGCTACTGGCCTGCAAGTACCGCGGAGAGCCCTGTGGAGCTCACAACTTCTCCACTGTAAGTTATAACAAATGACCTCCACCTCTCTTTCTGTTCTTCTGCCTCTTTCTCTGTCACCTTTTTCCCTCTAGTGTTTGTCAGATTCACTGTGACTTACTCTTTCATGCAGCACTCGGCGCTGACCTCTCGTTAGTTCTTGTCCTATGTTGCCCTCTCTGTCGTGCTTCAAATATTTCACAGCATGTTTTGTAAACCCATATCTGAACTTTCTGAACCCAATTCATGAAGACAGCCCCAATACAAGCGTTTACAAACACATTAGGTGCGAGGCTGATTTTTTCTAATGCAATTCCGATTGAGCATAATGTACTATTTGCATTTGTGTTGCTCATAAAGTCGCTCAACCTATTTGCACAGAGATCTGGCAATGTGTCAGCTGTCTAGCCTTACGTACACACTGATCTTTCATGCCAAGAAATAGTTATATAATGCATGTCTTTACCAGACGAGACACGATAACATTTCAACGACAAGTTATTTTTCAACCCACACCAAAAAAAGGATGGCAATCAATGCAAACAGTTTGCGGATGAATTCTCTTTTTGCCCACTTTTTTGCAGTTGTACAGTGCACAAAGCATACCTTTTTCATGAATATTTAATTGCAGTTTTTTTTTTTCTTTTTAAATAGAAATAAGTGTTGGTATAGCTCTCTATACATTGCAGTGCTGTGACCGGTCTCAGACTCCTATTGTCAGAGAACACGTCTTTTCTCTCCTCATGCTCATCCTGTTTCTCCACAGTCACTCCTGCTGCTGCTGTGTTGCATACGCTCACTCAATCCCAGCCACATTTCCCTGAGAAATAAAAAGCACTGTTATAGTATGTACTGTTATAGTAAGCACTTATGATATACAAGTATAAGTGGAGGCTTTGAAATCAATTAAGTAATCAAAGAAATTATAGTTTAGAGTTGTTTTATAATGTCAGAAATATATTATGCAGTAAAATGCAATTATTAAAAATGTGTTATATTAGACTCGGTTAAATATAACACAGCACTGGGTAACATATGGACAAACCCAGCAATTGGGTTATTTTTGACTCAGAGGTTCGGGTTACTGCCCAGAAGGTTGGGTTAAACATTTAATCCGATTTTTGGTTAAAAACAACCCAATTGCTTGATCTGGATTAATATTATTATCAATGGTCCCATGCGTTGTGGCAAATTACTATGACAATATACCATGCTATAGGGGCACACAGTGAGGTCAGCATGTGTTCTGTGATTTCTTTTTTTCCCCTCGTGGGCAATAACAACCAAGATATTTAATCACTTTACAATGTAGTTAAACATTACAAATTATAAATATTTAAACATACTACATCTATAGCACAACATTACAAATTTGTCTCAAAAAAATGATTGGATAACAAGGTCACCACATCTCAAAAGAGATGCATTCTCTAACCACTCTAACTGCAGAGCCACATCTCCAGACACAATTATGAGGTTTTATTGCACATGTGACAGATTGTGTAGCGGTCTATTCATTTTGAGTTTACATGTGATTAATAGGCCACTGTTAAATGTTTTATAAGGAGTTGTGGGATGTTGTAGTCAGAATTGGAGTGACAGCTCTGTTGTTGTTGACATTGTAAATGAACTAATGGGATGTTGTGGGACTATGAGAAGGGAGTTTTGGAAAGATTGTTTTTTTAGGTCGGATGTTGTTCTGGGTTCTGTCTTCCCTCTCTCTCTCTTTCTTCCAGTCTCATTGTGTTGTTTGCCACTCCGTTGTTTCTCTAATTCTCTGGACGTGGGGAGAGGAGGAGCGCGGGCAGATGTTCTCTCTCAGGCTTCGTTTCAGCACAGCTTCTTTTTGCATGTGTGTATTTGTGCGAAACTGCTTTGCAACTCTCTCACAATAATTCTTAATTAGGCTGGATGTCACTGAGGTGTTTTTCTCAGCATTTAGGAATGGCACTGCAGTTTGCGAGGGATTTACAGCTCCTCTCACAATAACAAGAACATAGTGCATGCATCTTATTTGAGCCCTCAAACATATGTCTTACGTCTCCTAATGGTACTCCATATAGAAATAGTTTGAGATGTGAGGATTAATGTGTCCATGGAATTGAGTGCTTCTTTATCAGTCTTCTCACCCAACAGCATATCTTTGGATATTTGGCTTAGTCACTGGAGGGTAAATATGCCTAATTGTTTAGAAAGTAGAAATCCCTTGTACAATGGCAAATTTTCTTCTTCCTCATCAGCTCAGATTTCCTCTCCATGACATTAGCTAAACATTATCCACTCATTACAAAGTGTATTAGAGACCCAGTAAGACAATCACAGAAGCTCCGGCAGGAAAAGCTGTAATACCCAGCTCTGGGATGTTTCATATGGCTACAGTCATGCATTCCCAGATGTTACAGAAATATATCCTTATAACACATTCTAGCTCACTCATAATAATTACACTAAACAGAGATGTATGCAATAATTCTCAATAGTTTAGGAAAGGCAGAGTTTATTATCTCCACAAATGTTTCACACTTATTTCTACGATTAGCAGTACTGCTACTATAAATGCTGTACTATAATTGAACTTAATGAAGTTCTGCTGCTAAATGTTTCACCTAGTGGGCTTACAGATGGCTTTAAAATGCAATATGATTAGGACACTTGCCAACCTTTGAGCTTGGTTAAATGTATATTTATGACACCAGTTTCAGTTATTTTTTCTCTTGAAAAATCTGAGTTATGAAGACATAGGTTTCCATCACTGCATCCCCATGGTAACGCTGTTAGCCTGCCATGTCCATCACTTGATGGGAATGGATGAGTTTCATTAGCTACAACACTGCGTTGATTAGTTTGGTCTGGCACTGTAATGATCCTTGAGGTTGAAGCTTTCCGTCAGGGGGTCCCCAGTCTGGAACGAGAGCGAGATGCAGCACCGCACCTCCCGCCTGTGGTCTATATACAAGGTTTTGAAATTCACTGAGAATTTTTGGATTTTTCAGAGACATAATATTTGTTTTGTTATTTGAATGGAACTGTTTCATAAATTCAGTATGCTGTGAGAGCGTAGGTGCTTTGGGGATGTTGCTGTGAAATGTATTAAAGATTTCCAGTTGCGACTGGTGATCTTTATTTCTGGTGGGGCGCAATCAGTCAATTGACAAGCTGAGATATTTTCATATCAAGCAAAAATATTCCTATTTGGAGTCAAAAAGTGCTGTATGTTATCAAACATAAAACTAAAGTGTAACAAAAAGGACAACATATACAATTAGAATCAAATCATTAGTAAAGTTCATGAAGATCTGTCATTTATTGCATCACTTCTGTCGGAAACTATTGAGATTTGGCTGTCCATGAAAGGATTCATTGAAAGCATAGCTTATGCATTTAACCTTTCAAGGTTTTTAGCATCTGGAGCTCTTTAACCATGTTAACATGCACATGAATATTGCCATTTGAATACTAATGTGCTCATATTTGGTCAGCGTGAAGCACACATTTTCCTCTTTTATTTTAAGCTTTAGAAGAAATTAGCATAAATCAATATACAGACGGGCGACAACACTTGAACAGCCTTGTGTTTAAAAAGGTTACTGCATGCATTTCTCAATTCATTCATCATCTTTCTCTATAATTAATCACATGAATGAACTAATTGATACTAAAATGCAGTGAAATTAATGGCAAGAGAGACATAAGACAACAGGATGAAAAGCATTAACGTTTTTACACATTATCATGACCAATTTTACATTAATGACCATCAATATTTCATTGTCCCAAAGAAAATTAGATTATTTTAACTAATGGCTTCCTTGTTTTTCTCCTTTTTTTATACCATAATACATACTTTGTGCCCAGAAAGAGATCATTTGTAACAGACTCAACTTGAATGACTCTCATTGGATTTGATACTTTATGTTCTCTCTCTCTCAAAGCTCCTCTTACCTCTCATACCATCTTGTTTCTTTCCTGTACTCTTTCAATGCCATCTACTCTCACCCTCTCTTCTCCCTTGGTTCCTCTTCACCTCTTCTTCTATTCCCACTCCAGCTTTTCTCAGTACTGCACTACATCAAACCATTAACTGCCATGTTTGTAGAATACAGGGATGTATTAGGGATGTAGAATTTTGTCATCCAAAATAAACAACCAATATGTTATTAATAGGCATGCTAATAAGCAACTAGTTAATAGTGACAGTAGCTCCTTATACTAAAGTGCAACCACAACTGTATTGTGTATACTGTAGTGAAAAGTGGTTTTGATCTTTAATTTGGGGATGTGTAAAATTAGCTGAGAAAAATTATAATACTCTGTAATCTCTGAATGAGAAATTAAAATCAAAACAGATTTACTTTTTATCATGAATCATTTAGTTCAAGCAACATATTTCTCTCTCTCTCTCTCTCTCTCTCTCTATATATATATATACTGTATATATAAATGAAGAAAAGAAAAAGGTACCAGTAAAGGGTATGTAGAAATGCAGCCTATACAATTTCAACAATGCAATACAATTGAATCAGACAAGATAAAGACAACAACAGCAACTAAAATATTTCTACCACAGCTATTAATTATATTCAGTGACTTACAGTAATAGTATGAGTTACTCTACCCGCTATTAAACTGCAAGTCTTATCCCAAGGCTAAATCGTTTTTTAATGTTCCTCTGGTGAACAGTTTCTGTGAAGTTGCATTCAAACTCATTTCCAATATTTTATAGGACAACTTTACGTTCCTCTGCTTCCAGCAGTTTTGGATGATGTATCTTTTGATATCCTGTGGCTCTGTCAAGCTATGGTCTGGAGTCCGGTGGGTTGAGATAGGCTGTTCAATGAGTTAGCTGGCAGATGAATTAAGTGTTGCAGCTGTATGTTATCTCCTGACCTCTCAATACTCCCAGACCCTGCCGAGATTTTAACTTGAAATGTTTTAGACACTTTGGCAAAATAACATGTGTTTAGTGTTTTCTGCAGTGCTGCTATCAACAATATCACAATATTTTCTCTCATCAATGGCTTGTGCCTCTGTACTCACTTTCTTGCTGCCAGGTGAAGCAGTATGTTACTGTGTGCGCGTGCTACCTTTGGCTCTCCTGGCTCTTATTGAGACAGCTGTGTGTGAATGCTGGGTGATAACAGTTGAATACAAATAGCTTCACGTATAGTCTTACCATGAAAATAAGCCATGTTCCAGATTAGTAAGCATTATTTTACAAACTTACAGATGGCTTCATGTTGATTAATTGTGTTGTGTATGTCCACTGTGCCACATGCAGTTTATTTAGACAATATTCGGAATATACGACATACTGTAGCATGGAATTGACAGCAGAATGTGGATTCCTCCTAGCCGCAAAAAATGCAGCCTGTAAATTGACGTGTTTATTTGAGTGTTAACCAATGGTGCAAATGCCAGTAATTTTGGAGAGCGCAAATGTTAGTAAGTTACGTTGTGTGATTTATTTGAATATTCTCCTACGGTAACTTTTGCATCTGAAAAGAAAAGGGCTGTCAATTAAATGTGAATTAATTGCAATTAATAACAGAAATAATTAAAATATTTATTATTTATTTAATAAATATTATTGTTATTGTTATTATTATCATTATTTATTATTGTTATTTATCTTCCTGTTATTAATTGCACTTAATTATTATATCATATAACTTCAGAATTGAAGTTCATGTGTTAATATAATAATATAATTTGCCACTTGTATGTTATACATGACACAATATTGCTTTGCAATTTCTCAGAAAATACAGCACTTGAAATGTATTTTTTTTTTTTTTACATTTAACAGCTTAGAATTATTATATTTTTGAATGTGGATAATTGACTTGCGACTGCAGTATTTACTCCTAATATACAGTAGTCAACATTTGAAGTGGATCAAAAAAATTAATTAAAGTTGTCCTAAGACAAAAATGCTTTTAAGGTTTTAGGACAACTTTGTTGAAAGGTTTTGATCCACTTTAAATACATTGTACATTTGGAAGGTCTGGTTGTTATCAGCAGTGGCCCATGTGGTGTCTGAGCTCATTTAACACTCAGTCATATCACATACTGCTTTTCCTCACATATAAATACACACACACACACACACACACACGTCTATGAAGAAACGCGTGTACTGTATGTAGATTCAGAACAGCCCAGTTTTCACAACATTACTATCTCACAAAACATCAGCGCATTAATGAGGGAAAGAGACGTGGTTGCTTTGGGTCTTTATGGAAATGCCTTTGCATTGCCATCTTGACGAACGAAAGCTGTGACAAGTCCAATAGAGCTGAGAAGCCTTTGAACAGCAAAAGGGAGAAGCAAAAGAGAGAGGGGGCCAATGACAGAGAAACTGTGCCACGATGACTGTCACACATGAAAAGAAAACTAAGGAGCTTTGTGAGGTTACAGGCTACAGAGGTGGAGTGCTAAGGTCTGACCAGTGTTAGGATGTGCAGGTCACTGAGTGCATGTGTTTGTTCATGGGCTTGGTGGTTGAGGACTAGGTGCCAAACAGAATTAATTAACAAAGCAGTTTCTGAATTGTCTCCGCTTGCCACCATCATGGTGACAAGAGGCATATTTTTTCCAATAATGGCCATTAAAAAATGAGGTTCTCATTCTGATGAAAGAATTTACCAGATTTATTTATTTATTTTACTTTTATTTGTCAAGAATGTATTGCATTCATCAAAAGTGATAATATAGATAGTTGAAAAAGCTAAAAAGAAAAAAATATAATATGGATACTTTGAACTTTTGATCCAGTGCTGTAGTTCGAACCACGTACGTTTGTGACGTTGACTGCGAATGTTCGTTTGAACTATGCTTTCGGGAAACTATGCTTTGCTGGTAACGACGGAACTTGCATCTGGGAAACGCACCCCAGAGCAACTCGCGCCGTTTCGGTGGTCGTCGTTGTAAAACAAATGTTTGCATTGTGGCTGGCGTTGTTCATTGGTGAGGCATCGACCAATAAGATGACTTCATTCCCACCCCAGCCCCACCCCGACTCTGCTCTCTCAAGTTTGCATTTACAAGCGCACAAGTGAGTTTTGCTACAGAAATATCGCAAAAAGAGTAGCAAAAGTCAGAGCGCTGGGATCTGTACTGCCAGATCTGAGAGGTTGTGAGGGCCGACTTGTGGTTGTACAGCGAAACTGAAGTAAAGCGCAAAGATAAATGTGTAATACACAATTGTGCCTGTCATTTTGTTTATGTGAATGATACTTTACACATTTGTAACTATTAATCTGCAACTTGGAATTCAAAACACAGGTGTATTGTCTGTGTGTGCAAATCTATAGATGCAGCTTTTCACATCAGAGCTGTGAGTATAAATTCAGCTTAATAAAACAAATATTAATTGTACAAGTTCTCACATTCAAATTAGCAAGCTCTCGAGTTTTGCTACTGTTTTACCTTTATACCACAGTCCGTACAGCATACAGTCTGTACAGCGACAGAAAAGCTTCTTTTACACAGCGAATGCCATAACTTGTTTCATAACAGATTTGCTTTTTAATAATATTAATATAATAACAGATACATTTAATAATGTTAATAATATTAAGACATAACTAAAAGGTGAAGTCAAATATAATGAGTTACATAACTAAATCCTTTGCTAAATGCTCTTAGGCTTCATTTCTCTAGCAAACTGAAAAACTGTGGACACTGATGACTTACCTGAGCTAAATGACATGCTACATGATTGTAGATGTTTAGAAGCTTATTGAGCGCTTACAAGAAACATGAGATGTTCATTTATGTTATTTTATGGTAAAACTGGTAGAAAGGAGGATGGGATGATTACCATTTATCCCCCTACATCAAAGCAGCAAAACATTAAATGTTTGAATTTGAAAATAAAAACAGAAATTATATTTTGAAAGATGAGACTTTGTTTCTTATGAAAAGTAACAATATATACAACTAGCCTACAGGTTTCAATGAGGTTTCACTCATACAGTGCAACTGCTACTGAATCAAAAGAACCGACGAACAGTTTTGGAAGGAATACATGTACCGTTACACCCCTAGCAGATTTTTGTATGTGTTACTCTGAAGGGGGGAAAAATCATAGAAATCTGGGAAGGCATGAGGGTGAGCAAATGGATTTTTATATTTGGGTTAAAGGTTAATACAAATTTAGACCCTTGTAAAATTCCCAGACACTGAGAAGCCCTACCATTTAAACATCTTTAATTTAACCAACCCAGATTTCTAATCTCAAATGGCCCTTACATATACTGTAAATTAGCATGGCCTGTGGATCCTTTAAATCTCTGTATCCACAAATAGTCTTAAAAGCCAAACTAAATTGACAATCAAGGGCATATTTAAACATGAAATGTTTTATATTATGCGTACAGACTGCTCATGTCTTTGAACTGATCTCTTAGTCTGTTGGCATGTGTGTGCATGCCACCGTGGTCGTTCTTGTTTGAGTTATTAATGTGGACTTGATATTGATTTCTTTTTCCTTTTTCATTGTGAGTCATTTATCTATGATTACACTTGAGTGCAGTAGTGGCCTTTGTCAATAATTAATATCACTCCACTTGCAGTACGAGCTCCTGCTGTTTGAAGAGGAACCGCCTCAACAAAATAAAACAAACCATTGCCTTAAATCCAAAACAAACCCGACCCATGACAATATGAAATCAGCTCTTTGCAGATATTTAATTGTTTGTTCTCTGTGGAGATCCTTCCTTACTGTGCCAACTTTAGGTTTATTGGGCATTTTACTCAAAGGTCCTATTTTCTATGGCATGCCGAGTAAACTCTCATGGCAGAGGGTTTATTACCATTATCAAATATCACTTGCAGAGTCCAATAGCACTGTGCTGTGGAAATTGCCAATGGTATTTTAAAACCTCGGCATAATAAACTGCCAGACTCCTGTTCATGTTTTTTTACTGACCTTCTGTGGTGTTCCATACGCCAGGGTCATAAACTATCGATCCGAAGCAGAGCAAACAGAACGGCCAGTCACTGAGTGAGCGGGTACAGGGTCTGGGGTCTGCCGGATCTACGACAATCTTATTAACGCATTGCTCAGATCTAATTTACGGTCTGAAAAGCCACTGCTAGAGTAGGGCTTACGCTATTTAACAGTCTATAAACATTTCTAAACACCAAATAGTCCATTGCAGACATTATCAGATCTTATGGGAGCATGTTAGTGTGGGGAAGGAGGGGTTTTGCCGTGTATGTTTTATTCTCATTCCTTTTGTGCATGAGCAGTGTGCTTCAACCATATTAAGTGGAAATTTCCGGTCTTGCTTCACTAACGCTCATATGGTAGTGATAATCAACTTGTTGATATTCATGAGGATCAACCCAGATGAGAATGTTTAACGTTTGAGATGGAAAAGCTAATAGATTGTTTGGGTCTATGAATAACATTAGCACTGGCAAGATGTTTGCTCACCTTAACAATCAAGCAGAAATCTTCATTTGTTTCATTAGAAAGTCAGATTGAATAGTAAAGTTGGAGGTTAGGAGTCATTTCAGCCATTGATAGAAGCCAGCAGCTTATATTGATGTGTAAATGAAGAATGCATGCTTACTAAGACTGTGCATCGATTATCTGTATGTGTATCAATGTCTGTTGCATTTACAGAGTTCACTGTATTTGGACAGCATTGCCTTTGGAAATACATCAAACTAATAGAAAATCCATATTTAACTTCTCACATAGCAAATACAAATTATATACACTAAAATTGACAGTAAAGACATTTCACATCAAACAATCTCTTGAAGTTCTTTCAGACTTTCTTTTTATTAAATCCTAAAATAAATAAATAAAAGGGGGGGATTCAAAAATATTAAGCAGCAAATATTAACATTTTTTCATAAAAAAGATTTCTGAAGCATCATTTGAGTAAAAAAAGATTGAAAATTTGGATTGATTTTAGATTTTTTAAGAATGTTTAATTAACTGTTGTTTTACTGTATTTTTGTTCAAATGCAGCCTTGGTGAGCTTGAGGGCCCCATCTACACCTTTGTGTTTTTGTTTTAAAACAGCATTTTAGAATGAAAACAATCCTCATGTACACTGGCTTTTCAGCTGCGTTATAGAAACAAGCTCTGTTTACACTACACTACCTAAAACACCTCATATGACCATGCATGCACATATAACCATAGATATGTATAAGTAGACTCTAGATGTAGACAGATTTATCAGTTTTGCAGATTAATCGGCACAGATTAATTGATTCTCGGAACTATCGGTTATCGGCCAAAATCTTCGCCAATAGTTTTTATGGGTTGCATCCACTACTGGAGTGCAATTTGTTAAGCATTAACTAATTGCGCGATCATCTCTGTATGAATGAATGGAGACGCGGGCTTTGTTTACTACACACATACTGCAGTGCGTGCCGCTCACGGTGAATCAGCGTCTGCGACTCACTAACTAATTAAATAAATACATGAACAGCATCTCCAGATTTGGTCTGCATTTCACGAGCTTACCGTTTCATTAAAACTAGTGTTACACAGAACTGTAAAGCTATTCGCAGTCACTTGCCAAAAGTTTGATTTACTAGTCTACTGCTAAAATTATTAAACCGATAATAAGTGATAAAAAATTATAATAAGTAATGATCAAACAACATGTCTTCCATGTTTTTATTTTAAAAGTAAATTATGATAATTATGAAATAAGATTAAAATAAAGATTTTCAATAAATTAAAGATGAGGAAAAGAAAACATCATGCGTGCACATGATCAGAATGGTACCGCCTCCACCTCCTTTTTGTTGTTGTTGTTTTTTGTAAAGTAAAGTACTATTTTACATGGAGTGTTATGTTTTTATTTATTCATTTATTTTTTAATACATTTTAAAAACTAACGGTTAATTAATCGGTTATCGGCAACTATGGTAAATTTCAATATCGGTCGACCTCTAGTAGGTTCCCTGTTGTTTAAATTGCAGACGGGTCTGTGTGCTTGGAACAATCGAATGAGGAATCTACCAACACATATCTATGTGTACAACAATGAGCATGATGTTGTTGTTAAGGATAAACTGAGCAGCCATGCCATCATTTTCCAAAGTCTCAAACTAGGCCTGAGAGACTACTTTAAGCTTTATTTGAATTATATTATTATATTGCATATATATTAAATTAGATATAAAATTATTAAAAAAGTAGCAGACTGATTTATTTTCTTTACATATGACTGTGTATATTTTGCTTTAGAAAGAAATGCCTTTCACTGGTATTGAACTGATGTTTAGCACATTTGAAACACAAGTGTTGAATCCCCTTTATAATACATGCTGAACACCTCTGTTGTAGCATTAGAATCTGATTACAAGAGCAGACTGAACCCTAGAGCTTCTTTGCTATTCCGCTTCCTGCATAACTGGAAATGAGGTGGACATAATTCAGCTCTCCATACTACCATACTCCACAGCCGGGCCACTCTCAGTGTCCCAGCACAGCCTGTTAAAGCCATCAGATTCTGGCCAGGGAGCCAACCTCAATGGACTTGCTCTTCCAAATGTAGCCAATCATCCATCTGCTCAGCCCTATTTTTGACTTCAATCTCAGTTGATCAAAGCTGCACAATGTCCAAGCCTTTCTATCTCTAAGCAGCTGTGGATGCTCTAGAGGAAGATTGCAGCTTTAGGGGTGGTGCATGAAGCGAAAGGTTATAAAAAGCTGGGTTATATGTAATGTCAGGCAACGAGACGACGCATCTCTTTCTCTCTTTGGAAACCTGTCAGGGATGAAATCAGCTAGCATGACAAGAAATTCTGATATATTTCTCTTCATTCATAAAATGTTATAAGACCACAAGCTGGTAGACTGGAGCCACCGAATGCTGAAATCACTCAAGGCCATTTACCACAACTAGCAAAAAGCCTCTCTTTTATTCATGTGTTTATTGGCTTTTCCCGAGGAGGGGAGCTCATGGAGCTTCACAGATAGAAGCACAGAATGTTGTGGTTGTGATGATACAGATGGAGAGAGATTTCGTTTTAAAAAACTGAAGCCGTTTAGCAATCCCAGATGTACAATTTGAAATTATGTCTTAGAGAATATTTTCAGCTTGTCAAGTAAAGTGAGAGAAAGTATCTGGTTAGAGCAGTCATCTAGAGCTACAGGTTATTGTGTTCTTGGCTTTACACACAGAGCACTGTCAGAGCCAGATAACGGCAGGCCCAAAATGATAAAGCCATGTGTTATTTATATCTGTGTATGACAGCTGACCTGCATTCAGAGCCTGTGTAACTTCTGTTTTGAAGTCATAGCACACATATGTTGGCGGAATATATATTGAGGAAACCTAATTGCTACATTGTGTGTGTATGTTTGTCTGTGTGTTTGAAATAAATCTAATGCATTTAGGTTGATTTCGTGGTGTCAAACAATGTTTTTTACTTGAAATCCAAATTAGTTGTTCCCCTTATACACATTTTTATACAACAGTATCTTCCGATATCATCTTGGTTAAATATTTTGAGTTCAATGTTCTCAGTGGTTGATTTAGCTAGATATCTCAACTGTGAGGGTTTTATAGAGTTTAGACTTTATTCCCCATAAAATCCATTCTTGTGTTAAGAACTCAGCTGTTGCCTTTTCAGTCAAATATGTATATACATGGATAAACAGATAAAGTAGCTATGTGTTTGTATGTGAGCTTTGAGAATCCCACTATACAAAGTAATCTGTAATACACTGAAGCACATAGTGTACTGCATCAGTCTTTTTTTTTTTAAACTGTATTATCCTCACAGCATATATATCACTGGTCCAAAGCTGGATGTGCTTATCACTTTTTTTTTTTTTCTTTTTACATTTAATCCAGTTTCACTCCATTTATTCAGTTCAGAAATTTCAACAACAGTTGTTATCAAAGAATACCTTAGTGGAGTGTAAAAACCAAAATAAATTAAATGTAAATAATAAAAAGGCAGAAAATAATAACAAAAATGAGTGATACGTTATTGGGCTTTGTACTCTAAATGTGTGTTTTGAGTCTAGTGCAGCACTTAAGATGTATGATGGTTGTGCACTTGGCTGTCTTATAGCTTCCCATCAGTGTGTATGTTTGTGTGTTTGTGCATGCACAAGGCTCTTTACAGTGAATAACCATTTTATTGATTTCACTTAAGACAAACATACACGCAAAGAACACTTCACATCCATTTCCCAGCCACATGACTCTGACCTTGACCTTTGCATCTGTTTTTGATCTGTGCTTGAGCTCCCACAGTTTTTCCTCCTCCGCATTTCTGTTCTCTTCTCTGATCCTCCATCATATTACCCATTCATCTCTCTCTTTCTCCGGCAGTATGGTGTAGTATGTTGATGGAGAGAGAACTGCTGATACTGCTTTGGCTGTTAATGTCCACATGAAGCCTGTACCTGTCAAGGAAATGTGTATTCAGGAACTTTAGGTTTCTAGACCTACGTCCACTCTCCTTTCTTAATGTCCATCAAAATCTAATATTCCCAAATCCAATGAGATTTTATGTAACGCTGAGTTTCTCAAAAGTATGTAGTTCTTTGTTTTTCTGCTGTTCTGCTGTGCTGTTTTTTCTATAAACCAGATTTGGGTAAAATTGTAAAAGTTTTTAAAACTTTCTTCTTTTTTTGGTGTAGTCATTATTAGAAGTTGCTTTTCTGCGACTAATAAAATTTTGATCGACTAAGCCTCTTCTTGTCTATTAATGGTATAGCTAAGTTCATTGCATCTTGCAACTTGAAATTATATTGTCCTTTTGAAGCCATACAGTAATTTAATCTTTAAATCATTAATCACCTTTTACAAAAAGAGAGCAGATGTGAAAAGGCTGCGCTCCATGGTACTGAATATCAACAGCACCATGGAGGGCACATATATATGTGTTCTCCATGGTGCTGAATATCTGCACGTGTAAACGCTCACATGTGAACTGTCCATGGTGCTGAAAAATGCTTATGTGTATTTATGTGCCTATAGATTTCTGACTTTTGCCTCTTTACCATACTTTTGCTTTTTGATTGCCGCCTTACAACAGCTCTCTATTTGCCATTATCATCCTTTTTTAATACAGTAATATCAGTCTGTACACCTCACAAGCTATTAGTGCTGATAGATGTGCTCTTCTGGGAAAGAAAAAATGTCCTCCAGTGTTTAACTATATGGATAATAGTGGTCCATTTTCAGCTTTCTGAGGAAGGCACTTTTCACTGTTTGAAACAGTGGCATTTTGCTAAGGCCATTAGCAGGACTGGGATCTCACAAGGGGGTTCAGGGCATTGTCGTGTCTGTTCTTTTCCATTGACTTGTTTTTTTTTCCCCCTCCGATAGTGGTATTGTACCGCACAGGAGTAAGTGCGGTCTCTGTGTGACACCGAAAATAGCCGCTCAATCTCAGCTTGAAATTATTTGTGCAAGATGGTGAAATCATATGACCTTGTGAATTTTTTTTACCAGTTAAGCTTAGGGGTTGAGATCAAAATGTTTGCTTAGATTTAAGTCTTGGATTGTATGTTTTTTCATTATTTTTTTCATTTACTTGTAATTATGCCAGTTTTTCATGTGACCACATTGGAAAATAGCCAAGGATGCTTATGAAAACCCTTTTTTTACCCTTTTTTTACTGCAGCTACTTATTTATTCCAACATCATTTTTTAGACTACAGCAAATTGTTTTAGTGAAGAGCTGGTACTTGTCTTGGTGTATAATCCTCCTTTTAAACACATGTCATGTGATACATTTGCAAACAGTCATATTCACTGATGATGATCTGTTGGTCTTGTGGGATTAGCATCGATTAACATTACAATCATTTGAGTGAGAAGTGAAAAAATAATGTCTTTCCTCTGGTGTCAGTTGAAATACACAATAAAGGTCAGTGTGACTGTGTGTTTTAGCTGAGGGGTTCTGAATATATTCGCTATCCTTCAGAGTTAATGAGGTGTGTCCTGTGAATGGTATTTACTGATTCCAATCACAATTCTGCTTCATTTAAACCCATAACCTCGCTTCCCTCAGTAGGATGTGACATGAATTTCTATAAAAATGTTAGTCTCTTCCACAACACCGTGTACGTTTTGAGGCGTTCTGATATAAGAACAGTCAGAGGATACTGAGTTGCCAGAGCACACTTAAAGAAATATCTTACCTAAAAAGTTAAAAATCAAAATGTACTCACCCTTAGGTTATCAAGGTGAGTTTGTTTCTTCATTGTAACAGAGAAATACAGTAGCATTACATCACTTGCATACCAATGTATCCTCTGCGGTAAATGGCAAATACCGCAAATAAGTCCATAAACCATAACAAAACTTCCCCCAGTGAAAAAGTCAATCCCCTGAGTCGTATGAATAACTACTTTATTAATGTGATATTTTTATTAGTTGTTTGAATTCTCATTCTGATAGTATCCATTCACTATAATATATCAAGTTTTCATTTTTTTTGTTTGAACTATCCAGTTTTTATTTTTGGGTGAACTATTGCTTTAAAAAGCATCACTTTCACATATCACAGTTAGCCTGAAACACATGAAGAGATCACACCAACAGACTTCCACAGATATTCTTTCCTCTCCTAAATAGCTGAGAAAAAAATACAGACAGCACACACATAGAGACAAGCATTACAGAAAAATACGAATGATTTGACAGTAGCACCTTCTGTGATCTTGTGGCTTCAGAGTTTTTCCTTTGAGAGCCAGTGAGAAAAGAGCAAAGTCCTCCCACATACTGTACAGCCAGAGAAGGATAAAAAAAAAAAAAAAAAAAGAGAGAGAGAGAGAGAGAGAAAGATTTCACTTCATGTCACCGAATAGAAGTACAGTAAGGAAAAATCAATAAGTAATAAACTTCAAGGCTGCTTTTATTAGCTTATATTTGAGTTGCATGCACTGATTTGTCTGTCAGCAAACATTAGTGGCTTTGATGAGGGATTTTGTTTATTGGATGAGAGTGACATGAGACTGAAATTAGATCCTTTGACTTTTTAAAAGTGATTTAAAAGACATGCTCTCAAACTTTCCCTGCACAAACATATGGGAAGTATACACACACAAACACACAGAGAGCTCAATTTATAACTTCAGTGCATTCTCATGTGACCCTATTAACCAAAACCCTCTCAGTGGAGCCTCTGCCTAGAATAACAAAAATAATTACTTTCTTTTTTTGCTATTTTCCTCCCACATCTTTTCTTTTATTCAAGCAATCAATATAAAGTGTTATCGCTTAACTTAATTGCTTCTATATAATTTTACAAATACCAGTCATTCATAAACATTTTAAAAACCTTTTGAATATTTAATTGTCAGTTGTCAGTTAAACATCAAAACATTAGGGCTGTAGCTATCGAATATGTTAGTAATTGAGTATTCTACTGAAAATGCCATTGATTAATTCGAGTAATCGGATAAAACACTTTTGCTTAATTAAAGAGCAATATTAAATATGTAAGAGAAAATAAGACAGGTCTCTTAAAATAAAACAACTAATTGGTTTCTTTATTTGAAAAGAAAAACAAACAAAAAAAATTATTGATGATATTTATTAGTTTTTTTATATTAATATTAAAATATTAGGTAAAATATTATTATACAGTAAGTTCATGACTGTGCATTTATAAACCCTATTCATTGCAATCAAACTAAAATTACCACACCGGTTGTATTAAGCACATTAAACTTAGGGACATTCAACTTTCAGTATTTAAACTAAAGTATCAAGTATCCATCCGAGCTATGGTATTGAAATGCATTATATATGTTTAATCAAAAAAATAAAAAAAATCGCACAACTTTATTGACAGTAAACTCATTCCTTTGATAAGTAGCCATGGGATAAGCTGATAAATATTCCGGTATCCGTCGTGCAGTATTGCACTGACCGTTGTGCTTTATTCCTTCCATAATTGATCTCGATTAACAAATTGTATTGATTTAACGCTACATTGAATTTACCTGGTCTCGGGTGACAGTCCTCCTCCGGTCTCTGAGTAGGACATTTTTGTCATTTTCTACTTTTCATTTGGTCTCTTTGCTCATCGCCATTGTTATTGTTCCCTTCCATAACGCAGCCCACACTAGTCCACGCTTGCGCCCTCAAATCAAAACACCGCCGTCTCCTTCCGCTTTGTGGGTGACGTAAGCGTAAGTGCATTGTCACAGTAATGCAAAAATCATTGCGAAAAAACATGACATGAACTGAGAGATTTGCCTCAATAATTTTTTGTAACTGAGGTACTCAAATTATTTTAGCCCTACATTTCAGTAATGTTAATATATTGATAAAATACTGCAAAATATATAGGGTATATACTGTATATACTGTAACTTACTGGAAATGTTATTTCATTTAGAATTTATTGTTGTTTTCTGTTGTCTAGTATCACCTAGAGTGGAGAATGTAAAAAAGTGTGATGTGATTTTCATGCTAAGGCTGAGGATGATTGCTGTAAACGGGTTTCTTGTTGCCATGGATTTGTGATATAAATGGTTATGATGTCTTGTCCCTCAGTTTCTTGTCTTTGAGGTTTACAAGTTTGAAGTTTCATAAACTCAGGTGGTGTCTAACGCACATTGGTGACATAATCATGTCAAGCTGGCATAACATCACTGATCTGTGGTTGAGTTGTCTGATTCAAATCTATCCCTGTCAGTGTCAGTGTCTTAAAGATTTGACACGCATGATTTACTACTATTTTTTTTCAGTTGAGTCTTCAGTTGAGGTGTAAGGAAATTACAGATGCCTAATTTCTCTTGCTTTTTACACTAAGTGATCTTGTCACCTGCCTGTGCATGTGTCAACCAGTGTCACGTTTGACGTGTGAACTCTCACAGACTCTGAAAATGTCTCCCGTGTCCAACCCGAGATGAGATGAGATAAACTTTTATTCCGTGACTAATATGCTCAGTGAGCAAATGTGTCTCGTACCTGCTCCCCCTCTTGCCATCCACCAGCGACCATGAGAATCTCATTAGAGTGCATGTAATTACATCAGACCTGAAACTGCACGTAGAAGTGATCAATCTGTGCTCAATAACATGACTGAGAGAAGATAAGCCTTTAACTGAATTCCCTTTTTTGTGCAGAGGTGGTAGCTTGTTTCACCCTCAGGCGTTAAGGTCAACAAGGTTGATGGATCAAGGGCTCGAATGTAGAAACGATCAATTGAATATAGAGGAGAGAGGTTCATGTGTGTGGGTGACCTAACTAAGTCCTGCGTGCATCTTGCTTTCAGATATGGAGGTGAATTATGGAGTGTGACTGATGTTCGTGGGTGAGTGATTTGGCTGTAATAACATCCTGTGTGGCCTGAGTCATAGCCGGAAGGTTTGATGTGAGTTGTGTAATACACCTTCTAAAAGGTGTATGGTGGATTCAGTTTGATGAGGAGAGGAGAGGTGAGAAGAGGATAAGACAGGCAAGAGAAGATAAGTAGAGGCATAAAAAAACAGATGACTAGTAGAGACTAGAATAGAGAACATGGCTCGGAAATGGCGGTGCAGCCACAAAAGTTGATAATTTTTAAGTCTTCCAAATTAAAAAGATAGTCACATTTTATTTTAAGGTCCATATAATTATTAACCCATGATTTTTACCTCAATAAACTCGCGAAATTTGCTGCTTATTAATAATAAATGAGGTAGTTGATAAGTAGGTATTGGTTAGGATTAGGGATGTAGAATATGGTCATGCAGAATATATGCTTTATAAATAGTCAATATGTTAAAAATAGGCATACTAATGAGCAAATAGTGAGAATTGGTTCCTACATGAAGGAGAACTGAATGTGCACACTGTTTGTAAAAATATTATAATAAAACGTCTTGCTACTAAATGAATTAAAATTCTTGAATGCTTAAATTTAATTTGAGAATTCAGTTGATTATATTGTTTTTTTTTTTTTTGTTTATTTGTGTTTTTTTCTTGACTGATTACTTTTCTTTATAAATTTTTGAACATTTATTTATTTATTTCAGCATATTGTTAAAATGCCAGCCCCGTCGCACGTTTTTTTTTTTTTTTTGCGTGGTACTGACACGATTCTTACTCGACTTTCGTGAATCCAGCGCGAAAAGATGCATCCAATAGAATCGTAGTTTTACGCTCGTGCTGGAGTTACAAAAATAATGCAATTATTTTAGATTTTGTGCTAATTTCTTGATATTGTCACGACCAGCCGTGCGACTGGGTTGTAAAATGCACTATAGATATAAAAACATAAATGTATACAAGTAAAAAAAACAAAAAAAACAACAACAAGAACAACAAAAAAACATATTTAAGTTTCCTATGACCATTAACACAAGTAAACAGTTATAGAAGACAGTTATATCAGCAGGCAGCTGTTTTGTTAGGTTCATAGATTAAGTCACTGGAGTCCTACTTTGAATTCAAGTGTAATATTAATACGATTCCAGTGCTATCAGATGCACTGATGTGTATCTGACCACTCAGACATCTAACATTTCTAGGTTTATGCAAGACCAAACAGATAACCTTCTGTTGAACCTTATTTCCTCAGTTTTATTTTGATCAAGAAGTTAAGCCACTGGAGCAGTGAAGCACAGAAGTTCCAAAAGTTTGAGAAAGAGCATTTTAGATACATGAAGAGGGAAAGAGGGCAGGTCATGGCCGCATGAAGCCCAGTGTGAGGGATATTCACAGTTTCTTCTGTTCCCTCTCTGACAGCCTAGACTTAACACACACACACACAACTATGCCGTAACCCTCCCATGAGCGTCTCCTTACATGTGCAACAACTACCGCTTAGAAGGCTCATCTGATCATTTGAATTTTTGTTCTTGCTACAGATGTGAATTATTAATGGTGTTATAGAGCAGATTGTGTGAAAGTGTGCTGAATTTTTGACTGATTTTTTTTTATAGCTTGGTATAAGGCTGTGCTCCAGTTTTCACCTTTTTTTCCCCAAAGCCAGGAAAAACACCACAGAGATGCACACAGATAGCATTTTTGATTTAGAGACGTCTATCTCTTCTCTGCATTTCTTCCATTCTCTTCTCACCCCCCAACTCCCTTCAATTCACTTGTATATTGAAATCTGTTTTGGCACAAAGACATTTCAATATCTCTCTCACTCTTTTCCAAGCTTTGTTTGTAACTCAAGGGCCCTGAGCTTGCATGTCTCAGGGAGGCTTTTTTGACAGCAAATAGACATGCCTCGGCCTCTGGAGGGTTTCCTTTTTTATCTCTAAAAAGTCAGTCGTGCTCCAAGGCCCTGCCATGGACTATATTGATGAACACATTTGTCAGTCATTGAAACTCTTGAGGTTAGGTTTAGTCCAGGAGAGGTGATTCAGGTTACTCAAGTGTTTTAACTGGGGAAAACAGTCTTGTATTATTTAGCTCCTGGGGTACCACAGATTAATACTGTTTGCAAGGGCGTGAGATCTGAAGTCTAAATCTACTTTTTGTTATATAGCATATTTAGTTAATTTTTTTGCATTAATAGAATAAGTTAATTAGAACATTTAATTGCTTATGTTAAACAATTAAAGTATGTTAAACAGTTACAAAGAGAGTTTAAAAAAAGACCTTGAAGTGGGCAATCTGACAGCTATTTTTATTTTTAAAAATGACACCTTTGGCATCAAACATCCCATAATAAGCCGGTTTCTGTGGAAATGGCTGTATCTAAAAAAAAATCCCATCATTCTGGTCATGTCAGAATAATTCCACATTTGCCTCGAACTCTGTCATTCTGTTGTTCAGTTTCACATTCGTACTTCAGCTGCAACACACTCTTTCTTTTCAGCTTTTGTTTTTCCTCTCACACTGTAGGCTCCAATTTTCTTTTGTGCTCTTTCACCTTGCATTGTTTTACTCTTTCTCTCTCTGTTCTCACCTTTTTGTTGTGACTTTTTTCTTTTTCTTTTTGAGCCACTTTCCAACAGGCTAAATAACATGCTTTTTATTTCACCTCCTACCTTCCTGCTTATCACAAAGCATTTAGATGACAGCCTTTGGTGTGTGTGTGTGTGTTTCCCTATGGATTTAAACACTAATTATGCTCCAGAGAGGGTCCGTTTGGTCAGTGCCCTTATAAAGACTTTTTTAAGACCTTTAGAGTGGAACGTTAAATGAAAGGTGAAGTGTTACTCAACAGTTTGAAACACTTGTGCTGAGTGTGTAAATTAATCATATTTCTCAGGCCTGTAGAAGATCTTTTAGGACCACCTGCTGCAGATGCATTTGCAAGCGGGCCACCTCTGAGGACAGACCTGACATGTTTTACATAGTAACCCACTGGTGTATGTTTGGACCCCTGGAGTTTCTGATTAGAGATACATCTCAATATCATCAGTCTCTGCTGGCGGCCGCAGCACAAATGATGGATCATTCTGGCTGGACTATAAACTGTATCTGTTCATAAAACATTTTGTGTAATGAGGTGATTGTGGAGGCTGTAAATCTGCTTAATTGGGAGTGGTAAAGGTTGTTTAATTCTTCACGGTGTTTTCTCATGGGTGTGTCTTGTGTTTGCACCACACGTGTGTTGTAGCAGTTATTTCTGCTGGTCCGCTATTAATCATAAATCAGTCATGGATAACCGCACTACTGTTAACCTTTAACACTGAAAGAAACACGCCTTCATTAAATAGCGTGCCAGAGATAATTTACCAAGCGGGAGAACTTGAACAAATAGTAAATAGTAGAAGTAGGCTATTCATGATAAAGCGATAACTTGAATCTCTGTAGCGGGGTCATACAGTCTACAGATTCACTCTCACAGGTCTTGTCCTTGGAAATCACAGTGTTATAGTTGAAGATTTTCATTTGTTTACATCTTTTACAGCATGTCACAAGACATTTTGTCTGTTGCTGCTTCAGTTGTAATTCTGCCCAAAGAAAACACCTGTAGAAAGATATGTTAGGCTTCCCATTCATCTCAAGGAAGTGTGCAGTTTACTGGTCTCATGGCATACACCTACCTTGGTGCACTTTTTAGCGAGATACGAAATACGTACCAACAAGTACATATACCTGCAGTTTATTGTTTTATCAGGATGGCAGTTTATTAATTATGAATCATCACTTAAAGACAGTGTAGGTGCGATCGGACGCAGATCTTCTCGATAGATGAGTAACACCTCTACACCAGACGCCGACCATTGAAAATCATTTGAAATTTGTGTCAGCAACTCATACATAGATGGCGGCAGCAGTTTTCTGTCGGACTGTAGCATAGGTTCTGCTTGTTTCACACAATTAATCATTGCCTGGGCTGCATGGGCTATGTATGTGTGGGATGGGCTATCGAAAAGGGGCGTGTTTGTTTTGGGGATTTTTTAAAATGGCAACATTGTCTTCCAGAAATCACTTACCCTGCGTTTAACTAAACTTTAAATGTCATGTGACTAATCACTTTGGAGCTTCACAGTTTTATGTTTTCAAAATCATTTTGTGGTTCCTGTAATGGTTAATCCACCAGTATGTCTAAGCTCCTTAGTCACGGTAGTGTTTCTAATGCTGAAATATTATTATGGGTTGTTATCCATGAATTTTCAAATTTACTGTTTTACAATAAAGCCAGAAAATAATAAAGTTCTTTCTTATTTTCTTATTTTCTATTCAGATGCCCAATTACAGTCAGTAACAACAGAGACTGTGGAAAAGTATATAAAAGGCAGGATGCTGTTACAGGAAGCTATACAAAATATTATGTTTTCGGGTTATTATGTGCTGGGAAAAAGGCTATTAAGCGGTTTTAGTTTGTTATTTGTCTAATAAATGACAATACAAGTTTTTGATGGATTCCTAAAATATGGAGAAATATTTTCTCCTTGTTAAGCAGTTGGACTAATAAGTTTAAGCACATACAGTGCATAACATATTTTTTAAGACTTTATTTATTGACTGTAATTGGGTAATTGGGAACAAAAAAATATTAAAGTGCTTTACTACTTTGTCTGCCTTTCTTGTTAAACCATTGAAAATTAATGGATAACAGCAATATTATACTTTATTATTCTCAAAGGAGCAGTCGTGGCCTAGAGGATAGGGAGTTGGACTTGTAACCCAAAGGTTGTGGGTTTGAGTCCCAGGTCTGGCAGGGATTTTAGGTGGTGCGAGTGAATATCCAGCGCTCTCTCCACTTTCAATTCCATAACTGAGGTGAGACCCTTGATCAAGGCACCATTCCCCCAACTGCTCCCCGGGCACTGGCTGCCCACTGCTTAGTTTGTGTGTGGGCGGGTTTATGTGGTTCATGAGGACACAAGTTTGTATAATGAAATAGGTATGACATGGGTATTACAATATGTAGGTGATTTATGAGGACATTTTCAGTGCCTCTGTAATTCAAAAGGCTTAAACAACATACTACATGGTGATTTTTGAAAATCTGCTTAAATAACAAGTAAAATAATTGTTTTGGGCAACCACCGTTACACCCCTTAAAGTTGCATTTTTGTTTGAGCGTAACAGTTTTTCGTTGTTATCAATTAATGTTCAAACCTTACCTGATTGAATTATATTTTTACATTTAATTTTCAGCTGCTGCCATGTTCTTTTAATACCTGCAGGATTGCACCTACATGACAATTACAATTAGATCCAATAGCATAGTTTCAAGTTTTACCTTTGGTATTACTGTAAAAAATAATATTAGCTTATAATAATATTAATAAATAATATTAATATTAGCTTCCAATAATTTATTTAATTCACTGACCTTCAACAGAGACATGTACTTTAACTAGATTAATGGGATTATTACTCATTCTAAAGACTATTTTTAGTACTGCTTACATTCTAAAGGTTATATCAACCTCTACCACTTGATCAATAAAAACACAGACACATAAGTGCACTTTTAAATCTTTTAAAAACTCAATTTGTGAAATGTTGTCTTAAACTGATCAACAAGGGAACCTTAAATTAAACATTTCCACTGAACATTAAGTTAAGGTTATATGCATTATTGTTTTATCAAGTTTGTTTATCAAGCTTACTTTATGTAATTTAATGCAATTTAATCTGAAATAACTTCAAAATTACAGCCAATTGCAAACATTTTCAAGTGAAAAGTCAATAAACGTCACACATTACATTACTTTTTTTTTATTATACTTAAATATTTAAATCATTTAAATGTAAACTGACACATTAACTTGAGCAGCTGTGTTTTCCCACTCAAACTGTCTCTGTTTCGCCGATGGTGTTGTTTTTTTTTGGTTTGTTTTTTTCAAATATGTCTTCATATTTGCTGTAACTTCACATGCGCATATCAAGTGCAGCTTTATTTTTCAGATGTTGCCATGGTGACTCATAATATCTGCTCTCCATTGATAATGCCTTTTTATAGTCGCGGTGTACACACTTAACTCTGAATTAGTTTACTCAGAGTTGATTGACCTTACTCAGATCAGCTGTTCTGAAACCCAGAACTCTGAGGTTTTAATCTCTAGGTTGTTCAACTCAGAGTTCAAGTTTAAACTCTGAGTTGTTTGAACCTCCTTTCTGAAACAGGCCCCTGAGCATGTTAATCAGTGTCTTCAGGATCATTAGAAAATCACAGGTATAGGTGAGTGTTGGACCAAAACTCATTGGACCTGCTCCTCACTTGTCAGCTAAACATTGACCCTTTGGTTGTGCCATTCTGGGCTGCTCATTGGTTCCAAATGACAAACAAATGTTGACACTGTGTAAAAAAACTAACGAGGTCCCTCTCAAGAGTCCTTTCAGATAATTGTTAATATCACAGTGAGTCAGTATCGTTAAGACTGACAATCAATTGTGCATATTCATAAGAACATTCCTATTGTTTGATAATGACATGAGTGTGTCATGAGTGTTCGAAGTCAGAACGCGCATTCAATTAATTAGTCACGTCATTCAATTCGTCTGCATTCCCTGTCATTTCTTGCTGAGCCATTTGTGCTGATTGCATTAAACCCTCCGATAGAGGAAATAAAAGAGTGAGACAGGAAAGAGAGAGCTGAGTCACTGAGTTTGTAACTATATATATAGAGAGAGACCGTGGAAAGCAATTTCACTCATCCCCCCAAACCATACCACCCCTGCTGCTTTTCCCATACACATCCGCACAGCCTTTCCCTCTTCCGTGTACAATTAAGCAAGGTCTTTAAGCTGTTCTGTAAGATGACGTCTGTCTTAAATGCCAGGGGAATCAAGAAAATCAATCTCATCAGGGATTAACTACCCTCTTAATCATTCAGCCCAGTTCTTACTCAGCACTGGCCTGAACCCCATTTCATATTTATGGTCCTGCGATTATGCTTTTATTATGACACATCTATTTTCTGACAGCTCCGTCATTCCTCTGTGAGACACTACTTGCAGTCCATTTAGATAGACACTAATGTCCCAGGACACAGATGACGTTTAATTAGGGTAGCACTCAGGGGTTTAAATATGAGTAGTGTGGTGGTAAAGGGTGGATTTTAATCATATGTGAGTCAAAGTTTTTCTTTTTCCTCTGTAAGTGGACATTAGGCAGTTTAAATCCTTTTGTGGTGCCTTTATTTGGATTGTAATGTTTTGAGAGGTCTGTAATGCATTTAAAACCTGATGCAGTGGAACATATGAATGAGCATGATTTGCTAGAGGGGAGATGGCCTAGGGCAGCTATAAAAGTAAGTTTTAATTAAGTAAGGAATAATTCACACAAAAGTTTTGGCATTGTTTACTCGACCTCATGATGATTCAAACTTGTATAACTTTTTTTTCCCCGTGGAACATAGACAAAGAGTGTCTTTTGAGTGAGATGTGAGTGTGTTAACGGAGCAGCCAATTTCAGCAATTAAAACCTTGTATTTTACTCTCTTCTTCAGAAGAGTAAAATATGGCTTTAGAAAGACTTGAAATGCAACAAAACTTGTTGGTAATGCTTTTTTTTACTGCTTTTGGTCAGTGTGACTGCGCTTATATTGTCTGTGTGTGTTTTATATTGTTCAGGTTTAGGGTACAGGTGGGGCTAGGTGCTACAATCAAGTATAAATTTATATCAAATGAATCTGGTTGTCCGTGCATGGTCTCTGACTTTCATTGAAATCTTTTTTGTAAGCCCATCATGGAATTTTTCAAGATTCCTTGATACTAACATGGAATTTAGTGTTAAGAGTTTGTGGACATTACACAGAATTTTGTGTGATCAGGTTGCACATAGATCTTACTATAAAGAAACCGTTTGCATCAACTTTCATGGAATATACAAAAACAATATAAAAACATCTTCATGCATCTGTTCAACAGAAGAAAGAAAAGTTATAAAAGGTTTGGAAGTACAGTACATAAGGTTGGGTAAATGAGCTGGAATGGTGGATAATAATTAAAGTTGTTGTTTTATTGTTAATAATAATAATTGTAATAGTAGTAATAGTAGTATCGTTGTTGTAGTGGAGCACTTTATTACTGGCATAGTTCTTATCATTTTTATTTTTTTATTATATTTTATTGTCAGTGTTATTGTCACACTACTTATTTATGTATTTTAGTTGTAACATCCTTGGTTCTATTTTGTTCTTTGTTCTATGTTTTGCATTCTTGGTTTAGTTTCAGTTTTGTTTTCATTGTGATTTCCTGTCTGCCCTTATTTGGTCCTT
>JAUMHP010000043.1:5181377-5218169 GCA_032361065.1 Enteromius trimaculatus | reverse complement strand
CAGCTGTATCGTGTCTTGTGATTAGTGTCTGTGTATAAAACCCATGTCTTTTGAGTTCTTGATTGTCCGTCAACCCATATGTTACACGTGTCTGTGTGTGTGCTAATTGTAGAGTTTCGGATACTGCTCCACGTTTTGATTTACTTATTAAAAGGCCTTTTGTTTTCTTTTATACTCCTGACTCCTCGTGATCTCCTTCGTCTGCTCGACACGCCATGTTACATTAGTGTTGTCAAATGATTAATCTTTTAAAAAATAACAGTTTTTGTTTGCATGATATATGTGTGTTCTCTGCATATATATATGTATATGCATTACTTTTAAATATTTGAAAAATATGTATCTACATGTCTGTATTTATATATTCATATAATCTATATCATAAATAAATATGTTTAACCAAATGTTTAAAAACATTTCATCTGTTGTTTAAAAACATTTGTTTTGGATATGATTAATTGTTTGACAGCACTTTTTAATTAATTTATTTTATTTTGTGCTGCCAAAGTTAATGTAATTTATAATAATCTTAAGTAATCTCAGCATTTATACATTAACAAACATGAATCACTGCAGTAAAAATATTTATTCCTATTGGCTAATGTGTTAAATAATGTTAACAAATTTCTTAGTTTTGAATTCATGAAAACATATTTTTTATTTTTCCTACATATTTTATTTCAGTTAATAAAATTACTTTAATTTAATTTCATTAATGACATCGACACTAATTATTTATTTACCGAGAATCTTCACATCATAGTTTTTTTGTTCGAGTATCTGTTACAGTATCTGTAACTTTGCCAAACGTTCTTCCACTTTCAGCCACTTTTTCATCTTTACATTTCACCTCTATTCCCTTTTCACTTCACTTCAGACACGCTCATATACACACAGCAAAACCTTGTAGCAGAGAATCAAAGGTTCTGAAATAAGCTACTCACAACAAATGCACCATATATTGGAGGTTATATTTCATTGCCATCCTCTGCGCCTCTCTGAGAAGAGAGCCAAACACTGGATCGATACCTCGTTGCCGCAGTGTGTCAGCGTCTGTCCCCCCTCTCCTCATCCAGCTGTAATCTGGACTAGTTGAGTGGATCCAGTCTATTAGTTGAAAGCATCATAAAATCACAAGAGGCAGTGCGAGAGCTGACATAAGGAGAAGAGAAGCAGACAGAAAGGTAGGGATAAGGAGAGAGAGAATTAAACAAAGGAGGCTGAAATGAGGAAGGTGACACGCTCACATGGTGGACCTGCAGGGACGCACAGACAGGAACTCAAATTGTTCTGGAGTATTAGAGTTCTGCATCGCCCTTCCAGCTCAACACCTAATCCCTCCATATCATTTCCTTTGAGGCACTATATTTCTTCTCCTTCCATCCACTGCTCTATACCTCTTGAGAGAGGGCTGTGAAGAGGCTTAGAGCTCTGCTTCATTTCATACCCCATCAGTGCTGTTTACTTCCAACCTGCTTCACTCTGGATGTTCATCTGGGGCCTATAAAATGTGATATACGGCTTCCTACCAATCAGGAAATCTGCTTAGCAACTTTTTTCCTGAGTGTTGAATTAAATGTAGAATGCTTTTTGTTGTTATGCAGAAAAAAAAGGGGGGGGGGGGGGATTTAATTAGGTCATAAAATGTGGTAGTTGAGCTGTCTTTGGTTTCAAAAAACAGAACAAATTAAAAAAGCTAATTGTTAAATTAAAATTTTCATTTTAATTTAATTTATAATTTTCACCAAATCATTCATTAAAACAATCTACGGTAATGCTTTGGATTACAACCCGCAATGTACCGTGTAATTACACAGAATTTATAGCGTACCTATTTTGTAACTATAGTGTACCTCCACAGTACCTACTCGTAGATAAAAGAGAACAACATGCAATGTTTGGGGAATAAGGGGGTAATAACCTGCAGATTTATACTGTAAGTATTTTATAACTAAAGTGCACCTATTCTGAAATTATGTGGTATGTACGACGTACTTACCAACAACTTACAGCCGTACGTACGTGTTAATAAACAGAAACAATGTGAAAAAATTATGGGAATAAGGAGGTAATGACATAGAAAATGAAAGGTATTCATACTATTATGTAACTATTCTAAGATTACGTGGTATGCATGACGTACTGCATTAGATATTATGATTTAGAACTAGTGTTATTGTAATAAAATATATGATCAATCAATCAATCATTTTTATTTATATAGTGCTTTTAACAATACAGATTGTAGCAAAGCACTGAACATGAATAAATACAGTAAGAGAACAGAGTGATGGTAATGTATAATGACGAGATTAAATTCAAATGCAGAGACAGTCTCTGTAGTCAAGACGACGATAATCACTAGAAATCATGGATTTTTGGTCGCCAGCGGATTAAAAATGCTGTTTAAAAGTGCTCTACATAATACCAGCCGAATAAGGGTCTTATATCTAGCAGCAATCAACCATTTTCTTAAAAATATACATTATACATATGATGTTTTATAACAAATTTCAGGAGGGCCTCGTACGAATCATTAACCAGCTGCCGCCTATCTTCCTATTACCTAATTACCCTATCAGAGCTAAAGTGTCCCCTTTAAATTCCTCTAACGTCCTCCCCCTCGTATCTTCATTCTTTGCATCCCTTCGCCGCCCCTTACACCACTTAAACTGGGAACCGGGTGTCAAGTTTCCGGGCCAGAGGAGAACTCCCCCTCGCTAAGCCAGGTTCTTCTCAAGGTTTTTTCTCCCACACAGAGTTTTGGTTCCTTGCCACCGTCGCCTTTGGCTTGCTTAGTTTGGGACCTGATTTCCAGCTTCCTTAGTTAAGGCTCAAGCCTCTATCGCTCCTTCAAACCGATTTTGCCATCCTAGCTATTCAGCCATCTCACCCTCCTCCCGGGGGGGCACGTGGTGACCGGGCAGGGCTCTGAGCTCTACCCTGTCCTCGCCTCCTAGGGGTTGATACCCTAGGGCTCGGGGCCACCGGGCTCTCTGCCTGCTTTCTGGACAGCATGCCAAACATGCTTACTATTGGTTATTTAATGAGGAAGGGGGAACTCATGAAATTTTTTCTACAGGTGCCTGCACGTTTTTATTCCATGGTCTTGAAGAGGTTGAACGTGACGTAGGCGAAAGTACCATCTCAGTATTTACCATAATGGAAAAAAAAAACTCCAAAACAACGAACTTCAAATGCTCCAAGAATAATTGGTTTTAATGAATTGGCCAAGTGAAATAAATAGTATTTTTAATTTTATTTTAATATAAACTTGATTGATAAACAGAAGGTGGTGGTGATGCACCTGTTTACGTTGGTAAAGAGTAAAAATATACTGCATCATATATTTTGTTATTACAATAACACTTTGTTCTAAATTATAATATTGCCTAATGCAGTATGTGATGCATACCACATAATCCTAGAATATTTACACCTTTCGTATGAAATATGCTAACAGTATAAATACCTTTAAGTTTCCAATCATTACCTGCTCATCGCTCTAATCTTTTCACATTGTTTTCGTTTACCTACACGTACGTACGTCTGTAAGTGTGTCATATGTACCACGTAATTTCAGAATAAGTGTCCTTTAGTTATAAAATACTTAAAGTATAATTTTGAAGGTTATTAACCCCTTATTTCCCAAATGTTGTTCCCTTATATCTAAGGGTAGGTACTGTGGAGTTACAATAGATACTATAGTTACAAAATAGGTAAGCTATAAATTCTGTGTAATTACACGGTACAATGCGGGTTGTAATCCAAAGCATTACCAAATCTACCAATGATCTTGGTGACTCTACAAATGTTCATTTGAGAACACTGGGCGTGTGAAAAGGCACTATGGCCTAATCTAATGAAAAGAGCAAAAAGCCTTCTGCAGAACTAACTGCTCTTTTAAAACAAGATCGGAAATCTAATTCATGGCACTTCACACACATACACACTCACACAGAAAGTGTTATAGCCCTCCTCCCACTCAACCCTGCCTCGATTTCCGTCCCTCTCAGGTTTTCATTTCATTAGGCTCAGTGTGAAAAAGCCATGAGTATGTAAATAAAGGCTGTCTCATAATGACTTAATCACTTGGTGGCAGCCATTTTGGTGATTTATCACTATGGTGACTGGGAGTAAGGAAATGGCAGGAGCGATAGAGATAGACTTTGAAAAGGAAGGACAGGCACTTGTGTCTGATTATGAAGTTCAGGTTCTTGAGGGTCAGTGGCGATGAGTTTTAAGCTGCAGCTGAAGTTGTAAATGTTAGACTTCTGAAAATGTTTTCTGGCTTCGTACAAACTTTTCACAGCTTAAAGGTATGATAATGATGTGTAGGTGTTTCTTCTGACACTTTTGGGTCTTTGGACTTTTTATAAATAAACTCTGTTACGAGCCAGAATTGTTGCTAGGTCTAGGGCAAACGGCATGCAACAAAACAGAGCGGAAGCCGTGTGTGTGTGATAGCACCGCTGACCAATCAACAACCTTCATATGTTAAAGAAACTAAATAAATCCACATTACAATATAAGTGAGAGGAACAAATATGTCCCAGGACGTAACAACTCTTAAATATATATATATTTTTAACACACTAATGCCCAAACAGTGACCATTTGTGACATGGAATTAGTTTCACCACATCTCAATTGCTGTGTTGTTTATTCTGTCATAGAAATGAAATAATTGTAGTAAAATGTAATGCAAAGAAATTTTATAGCTTGCACTGTTTGTATCTTAAATGCATAAAATTGAATAATGTATAATAATGTAATGTAATGTATGCAAAATAATGGAAAATCACACTTGATATATTGATAAACAGTGTAAATGTTAGAAATACAGTAGTAATACAGTTACTAAGACTAAGACTAAAATTAAAATGAACACTGAAAATGTAAATAATTTAGAATATTAATAAATACAACATTATATAAATAGTAATGAAATAATACTGTTTCTAAACAGCTAGATTTGCACAGTAAAGTGTAAAAAAAAAAGGCAGAAGGGTAACGTAAATATAAAGGTAAACCGTTTCCAAGTTTCAATATAACCTTCAGATAGTAAAAATAAAAATGAAAAACTAAACAAAACAAACAAACAAACCCTGCCAAACATTAGCTTCTGACACTGAAGAAACATCCATAAACTGAAGGGGATTTTTTTGTTAAAGGGGTAGTTCACCCAAAACTCCCCCTCTTCCCAAACCTATGTGAGTTTCTTTCATCTGTTGAGCACAGATAGAGATATTTTGAAGAATGTGGGTAACCAAAAAGCTTTTGACTTTTATAATATTTGTTTTTTAGTGGCTTCTGTCAACTGTTTGGTTACCCACATTTTTTTCAAAAAGAAAGAAACATTTTGAGGTGGAGTAAATGATAGCAGAACTATCCCTTTAAGACCTTTTTTTGCTTAGACAAGTTCATGGCTGCTGTGGACTGTGGTCCATTTACAGGCCGGAGAAAAAGCTCACAAGTTTGACACATCAAGGCCTGTGTCACAATGCATCTCATCACAATGATGTCCACACCAGAGAAAGCCTGGTAAGGACACGACAGAGAGTGAGGGATGAGGTTTAGAGGAAGTGCCTCTTCCTATACTCTCCCCTTGCCCTCACACGTTTTCTGTCCCTCTGTCTATTTAAATCTACTCTTTTCTCAAAGTCTCTGTCATGATCCATTTGCCCGTCTGTCCATCATGAGACCAGATCTTTCCTTTCTGTTTTGGCCAGGTCTGCACCTATTGTCTCACTCATTTACTCTTGCTCACCCCGTGTCTATTCAACTCATTCTCACTCAGTCTGTACTGAAATCGTATCTGCCCCACAAAGACATCCATACTGGTGTTCAGCGCAGTTAACTATATTTAAAAAAATACAGCAATGGGTTTAAACATAAAATGTGTATAAATATGTTTCTAAAAACGCAAATAAGCTTTCCCATTGGAAGTATTTTCTAGATGTTGCTCTTTGTGGGACATTTTTGTGTGTGTGTGTGTGTTTGTTTGTTTTTTTCCCCAGCAGATGTCTTTTTTTATTTCCTACAGGTTTTTTTTTCCATTTTGTTTTTCCATTTTAATTCACTAATGCATTTTGTTAATACTTTTTATTTTTACTGAGCCAATTTCTATCCCTGACCATCTCAAATCCTATTTTAGGCTTTTTATATGTTTCCATCCAGTCATTATTGAAGAGCCAGTGTACTTACTACTCGGTCAAATTTATCCAAATCACAGTTGAAGAATCACAATTTCCTTCGTATGGCTGAGTGCATGTTAGAGTGATGGTGACATGGAAACCATTTTACATAGCCATGTGCAAGTCACATCTGTGTATGGAACAAAATTCTTGACTAAAGTATTTAAAATAAAAAACTTGTTGAATTCTACAAATCGAGAAAAAAAAAAAAAAAGCATTGCAGTTTACAGTGCTGGCATTTTACGCGCTGCATTTTAACATGGTTGTATATTTACGCAGTGAATAGTTAAAAAAAAATTCGGTAACACTTTAGAATAACGTTTCATTCTAAGTCATTTCACGAGTTCGGGCCTGTCGGCTTGAATTAAGCGAAGCAGATTTGGTGTGCTGCTAAAGGAGGAGAAACTCAGGGTTAGAAGGGTTACCGAGCCCTTAGGGCTATTCACCCTAGGGCTCGGTAGCCCTTCTAACCCTGAGTTTCTCAGAGAGAAGAGGTGGGTCAGCCGATTCCTAACCCTGAGCTGTCATTTTGTCATTTTTTTACGGTAAAAACAAAAAATCATAACAAATCATACAATAAAACACACATTATAGACAAATGGCATTTATTATCAAGACTATATAAAAGTCTTGCCAAAACAAATGTTAGAAACTAAAAAGCAAAGTCTATTCAGCATGAGTAACAAATGTTTCCCACAAGATGCTCAGGCAAGATCGGATATATTTCTTTTAGGACTATTTATTTTATTCCTTTTATACAGGTCTATACCGTTTTATTGTGTTCTTCTCCCTACACAGAAGCACTGCAGGTGTGTGAAGTGACGGTATGTGTCTGAATCATTATTTCTGTGCTGCTATATTTGCACGCCTCGCACTGTGCTGCGTGTTATTATAGCTTCCTACATAAGTCACCATTGTAGAGATGAGAGGTTCTTTGAGCTAAATGCTGCTGAATACGTAATTTTCTCCACAATATTCATTGACTAGAAACAATGAACGTTGTTCATTCTCAATATTAAGTTCACTCTTGATCATGCAAAGAGGGGGGCACGTCTTGACGACGGGCCACTATACAAAACTTTAAATGAATGATTTAACTGATCCAGGGCAGGAAGTAATTTATTAAGCACCCCTTAGAAAGCACTCACTTTATGAGCCACATGGATCCAATCTACTGTTACACATGTATTTTATTATTGTTAATTATTTACATACAGTAACTAATGTTACGAAGACTGCAGCCAAAGGAGTGAGCAGGAGTCGTGGAGCTTCCAATAACAAAACGTCTTTTATTTACAACACAGAAAAACTAAACTTGGAATGAGGAGTGTAACGCTTAACATCGACAAACTAGAAACTCAAAAGACAGGATATTTGTACACAAAGGACTAATGACCACATGGGGGACAGCTGGGAAACACGGGTGGAAATGAATTAACTAATAATCACAGGAAAAACCATATAAGGGCATACACGTGGGGCAGAACCAAAATAAACACAAGGGGCCGGTTTCCCGGATAGGGATTAGATTAATCCAGGACTAGACCTTTGCTAATTTTGGATATTTAAGGATTTTTAGACACATGTCTTACAAAAATGCATTATCTGTGAGCATTTTAAGACCAAACAATGGCAATTATGTATTTTAAGATATCTCAGTGCAAGCCTTTTCCAGTTTAGACAGCTCTTAACATTTATTTTAATCTAGGACTAGTCTAAACCCTGTACGGGAAACCGGCCCTACGAGACAAGAAAACGAAACTAAGACTAGACAGACACGTAACAACTAATGAGGATTTACGTGAATAATCGCTAATTATGTGTGCATTTGATCATTCCGACGCACAGGTTACACGATTTTACCGATTTACACGTAAGAGTTGGCTTTTATGGAGGAGTGAAACACAGATAGAAAGGGGGCATAAAGTATTTTGATTAACAGGGCAGCCCTAAAATAATATCTTACAACAAACACTTGATGTGTTTGCACATGTCGTTTGTAAAAGCCTGTTGATGAAGACGTTCACACTCAAAGCCGCGAGCACCACCCGCTGGTGAAGACGTCTAACAGCAGATGGCTTCTTGGATCGGTAATCTACTGCTTTTCCTGCAGTTCCCGGATTTGTGCTCTGTCGAATTTGAGCCACTAATTCTTCTGAAGCGAATTTATAAGGTGAAATAAAACTAACCGAAAGTTGCCAGAGGAATATTATTGCTGGAATTATTAAACAAACTGAATATTTTGAAAATAAACTTCGAGAGGTGAATATTGATTACTGAATTTTAACAATGAAAATGTTTGTGAAATGTTTCCGTTTGAAATATTCACTGCGTAAATTAGGGGTGTGACGATAATGGTTGCTTTATGGCATCCAGTGTAGGCAGATAAACCCTTTCACGTGAGTTTAAAATATTTTAGCTGAGCCCCCAGAGTGAGTTTTATTTAGCTGACTGTTATTTTGTATGTTTGGCCTTATTGTTTCCATGGCGACGTGTCATGTGACGCCTTTTTATTATTAATATTTACAAACATACTGACTGTATTATGAAATATTGAAATGTTTTGTAATGTTCACATGCTGTTTTTACTGCATGTAATTCATTAAAATAGTTTAATTTCAAAAAGATGATTACAAAATGCACCTAGATTTTTTTTAAGGATTTTGTTGAATAAAAAAAAAAATTCCAATATATTTTATCATTGAGGATTTATTTTTAAAAAAGTATTAAAATCTTGTCTCGATCTCGTGAACCCAGTATCTCCTCTCGTCTCATGGCATAAGTGTCTCGTCACACCCCTAGTAAATATACTACCAAGTTAAAATGGAGCGCATTACAAAAGAAAGCCATGAAAATGCAACGCATTAAAATGCAAGCACTGTTAATTGCACTGCTTTTTTGTTTTCTTTTTTTTTTATCTCAATTTGTGGAATTCAACAAGCTTTTTATTTCAAATACTTCAGGCAGGATTTTTGTTCCATATCTGTGGAACATGCCAGGAAGTTTTATACTCAAAAAGTTGACAGTAAGTCATAGTAAGTTGTTGTCTGAAATAGTTCAAATGAACCATACTTTATTTAGCACAGGGCTTTTTAGCATCAGTCCTGGAGGGACACTGTCCAGCAGAATTCAGTTTCAATGCCAATCAAGCACACCTGAGAAAACCACAGTAATCAAGGGTCTTATGAATTACTTTGAGATTACAGCGGTGGTTAATCAAGGTTGGGTGTAAACTCTGCAGGACAGTGGTCCGTGAGGACTGATGTTCAATAGCCTTGATTTAGTATGTTTATTAAGCTGTTTCCTTGAGGGGACTGCTGACTACTGCACACAATCATATTTTACCTTCCTGGTGGAGACATTTGGTCTTCAAAATGTAGGCAAAACCTCACCCATGCACATATCTTTCAAATCACCCACATGCATGACAGAAACCTCTTAAGCTGTATAATTTGTTTTTCAGTGAAAGCATCCTTAAAAAAATGTAATTGGTAAAATGATATTGGCAATAAAAATTATAGTATAATTATACTATACCACTAATTTGGTTTGGTTTGGTTTGGAGAATGAATAAAAAAATGTTTTAGTTATTGTGTTTTGTTTATTCTTAAAATAAGTATTAAAAAAATAACCTTGAATAGAAATGTAAAACAAGTTTATCTTGTTTTAAAGATGTGTAGATATTTCAGCTGGACAACTGAACAACATTAAAGATTAAGACAATGAAACCACCCTCACATTCTGTACAGATGAGCTTTCTTGCACGTCTTGATATTGCTGAGTTTAACGTTTTAATTTTAATCCAGAATTTTACTTTTGACCATACCTCTACACCTAAACCTAACCTTACCCATAAGCAATGCCTAAAATCATATTTAATGATAGATGACTGACACTGATGTACAAGCACCAAACACTGATTGTAAGCCGAAACTTCACAAAAACTATGAACTGGTTCTTCAAATCTGATTGGTTAATCACAATGTTGTTCCAGGGTCGACAAAAATGTTGACCCAAGGACGCGTTGAACTGAGAAAAATCAGGTTCTGCAAGATTTCTCATTGAAGAAATGAACAGAACAACTGAACTAGAGAAGACAGAGAGACGAACATTTGGGGAGAAAGAAAAAACAGAGACAGAGCATACAGGCGCGGTATGAAAGCAGAGGGAAGACTGTTTTGATTAAAATAACCTGGAAGTGTGGCAGCACCATCACTCTGCCTGTCATCTGAACAGGTGCTTCTGATGTGCAGAGAGAGCGAGAGAACAACAGAGCGTTACTCAGGGCAGGGTGGGACCTCTTCTCCTGCTGCTTCTCCTCAGCAACTGCTGTCTGCTCCTACTGCGCATCTAATTTTCCCATCGCATGCTGGTGACACATCAAATAAATTTAGGAATATGAAAGGAAGATTACATCATTTGATGCCTGGCACATACAATATGTTTTAGTGTGCAGTGGATTGTTTGAGTATTTCTGCATTATTTTAAATTTGGTTTTCCAGCACACTCACATATAGCCTGTGGCATTCCCAGTCTTCTAGAGATTACACACAGATAATGCATGGTCCAGAGTGCATCAAAACCTGTGCTTATGGAAGAGCAATGTAATAAGATCTGTCTTCACTTCAGGACATTCCAACACCTTGTTCTCAGGTATCGTTGACAATCTAGGACCATATTCAGAACTGGTTCCAGTTTTTTTCTAAAAAGTACAGCAAACTATTTGTTACATATTTAACAAAAAAATCATTAATACTGCTTTACTCAGCCTAACTCAAACTGGAACTATGAGGGTCTGTGGACCCTTGCCCCAAAAAGCAGCTAACACCTCAGGAAGGCAGGCCTTTGATTCCATGGCAACCGACTGATAAGACCGGTTTATTACATGTTTGTTACATGTTGATATCTTTGCAAAATTCAGTGTTTTAAGAATCTCTTCTAATTTGTATATCAACCTCCAATCCTGTGCATATGCAAATTACCATGCTTAGAAACAAAGAGCCATAAAGTTAAAAGTTCATAAAAGTTCCATCCAAAAGATCAACACACTATTGGCTCTTTGACCCACAAGTGGTGTGACCTCAACATGTTTCAAAAGGCCCCACGGCAGGGAGCTGCCTCGCTTTTTACTTTTTCTGGATGCTGGACACTCAGATGAGAGTTTAGCTCCACGGCAACACCTAAGTTCTGAGCCAGAACGGCAGTTCTTTGCGGTCTTGATATTTCATTTACCCAAGATCCACGGATCGTAACAGATCTCTCTCCCAGCTCTTCTTTCATCTACCAATCACCAGAGTCAGTACATTTTGGAATTCTGTGACCACGAAAATATCCCTTCTTAGAGTTTATATGAACTTACACTATTTGTTCGCTGAATGAACAGAATAGTTGATGGTAATTCTGCTACAGTTACTACTGGCAGCTGATATAAATAATTGCAATTTATCATCATTAATAGTAATTATTTATATACATTTCCCTTAATGAGCTAATGAGCTACACAATGATTTGGTAGTTGTGAGCTTGCCATCAGAGGTGAATGTGAGGAGAAGGAAAGACCATAAATAATGCAATGAAAACAGACAAAACCTATTTTTTCCTTTGCAGATTGAAATAACAAGCATACAGTACAGCAAGACTAGTGTGATTTTTGAATGACTGCATGACTTTTTAAAGCTGGTTCTTTGTTATAAATCATTCATTATGACCTAAGTGAGGTCATTACAAATACAGGTTGTGTTCAAAACCATGCATGGAGGTTTTGCCCGAAGAAATATGCCTCAGACTGGCTTCATGCATCCTGTATAATGTTCTCAAACTGATTTAGAGATAAAAAAAATAGAATGACTGTATGGCTTATTTATTCATATTAATATAATAATAATAATATGTCTTTGTCACACCGTCACAGTCATCAGTTCCAGAATCAGCTCTCACAGAAAACACTCAATCATCAGTCACCCATTCTCACCCATACTCACCTGATCCGGAATCAGCCATCACCGCAAGCACGCAACCTCCAGAGAACCACTCATTGTCACCTGAATACTAACACCTGTTGTAAATCAGCGGCACTGCTTTAAAAGCACGCTCAGCCAAACGATCGTTGGCTGAGCTCAAGGTTATATGCTTCCTCTGATCTTGTCTGCTCACTTACCTGCTGGATCTGTCTGGTGAACATTATGAACTTTGTGGCTGGTTGAGACTTGAACTGGAACCTCTGAAAAGACTGAGCATTCATACTAACCTTTTGCCTACAGAGGGGAAGATCTCTTCAGTGGGCTGAAGCTCTATGGACATCTAAAAGCCCTAACCTGTCTTCGTTATCATTATTCTTACAACAATTTCGTCTGGTGTTCGGCCAACCCCTATCACCCATTACTGCTCAAGAGGAACTGCTGCAGTTGCAACAAGGCGATCTCCCCATTCAAGAATATATCTACCACCTACCGGGTCTGCCTACTGCCATGAACACTGCTCAGATACTCTTTTCTCAGATCTTCAGACATTTCGGCATCCCGGAGGACATTGTGTCCGATAGAGGAACCTAGTTTACCTCCCGGGTATGGAAGGAATTCTTTCGCCTGTTAGGAGTGTCTATCAGCTTGTCGTCTGGGTACCACCCGCAAAGTAACAGCCAGACAGAGCGAAAGATACAAGAGATCCCGAGATATCTAAGAGCTTATTGTCACAAACATCAAGACACCTGGAACCAGTACCTGCCTTGATCCTCTGTTTCCTCCATCCACAGACCACCCGGAACCCCCTCCTCCACTCGAACTCTGACAGTCTTATAATTAAACAGATTTTTTTGTAGTATTAATTTCAGTCTTATAATTAAACAGATTTTTTTGTAGTATTAATTTCGCCAACAACCAAACTGTCAACACAGAACTGTGAATGACATATATTTGACCAGATAAAAGCATCTTAGTCATTTTAGAACTACCTCATTGTAATTCTATCAGCCTCAAGCAAATCGTCCAACTCAAAAATATATATATTTTTTTGCATTTTTGGTCCATTCAATAAACATCAATGCCAAAGCAACACTGGGCCATACTTTCATTGAATTAACAAAACATATTTTGCATCCCACAAAATAATTTGGAGAGACATAAATCAATATATTTATTATTTTTGTGTTCATATATCTATAACGATATCTTGTTAATGATACATTAGGGACACAATTTAGTTAATTTATAGAGGAAAATCATTAAATGCTGTAATCATCAAATTCCTTAATATCGTCAAAGACATTGAAAGGAGTATAAGCTGGTGTTCAGCTCTCAGTCGCTTAACTTGGGTCGTATGAGTGTCAGGTGAATGACATGAAACAGCGTGGTCTGGCTTTTTCATTGCCGTCTCTTTTTCTGTAGGCCTGCGGGGACCACTGCACATCAGCATATAGTCCAAACACACGCTCTTGAAAAAAGAAGCTTTGAACTGCAGGCGCTTTGAAGCCTAGTCAAGCTTTTCACTAATGCTAAGGAGAAAGCTACAGAGAGATAGACAGAGGTATAAGAAGTTGTGTGTAGTCTAATCTCAGACAGGACCAAGACTATTGCTTGAATTCTTGGGACCAGGGACTAAACTTTTATGTGTGGCCTCCCCAACCATAAAAAGGTAGCGGATTGATGGCCCTAGTGTGTGTCAAGCCAAATAAAAAAAAAAGTGCACTGCATCCAGAATTAGCATTTCCTTTCATCGTACTGTGTGTGTGTGTGTCTGTGTGTTTACTCTAAAGCAGTGCTCTTCAGCCTGTTTCTCAAAGGCCCCTCAAGCTCTGCACATTTTGGATGTCTCCTTAATCTAACACACCTAATTCAATTCATCAGCTCGTTAGAAGCTCCAAGACCTGAAATGTGTGTCTAATGAGGGAGACATCCTAAATGTGCAGTGCTGGGCCGGGGGACCCTCCAGGAACAGGACAGACAAACACTTCTCAGAGCAATGGCAGCAGTCATGCACTAAACAACACTGCATTTCACACCTGAGACTATTTGAAAGTCATTTTTCAAAGTAGATTATCAGTTATTATCCTCTTTGTTCTTTTACTGATTAAGTGATTAATTAGCTCTGCCATTCACTTCTTTATGAGAGCAACTTTTTTAATGAAGAAAATAACTTTTTAATGAGAAAAGGACGTGCAGATTGTGTCATTGTGGATAAGTATACAGTTGAGATGGTGAAATATGGCAGTGAAATAGAGATAAAGAGTGTTTGTGAATTGGCCTTGGTACTGGCCGGTGCTCCTTCAGTGTTCAGCTTGAGTGCTTTTTTGTGCTTATTTTTATAAGGATGTAGGCCACCAGGGCCACCAGTATGTTTTGTTTGAATCTGCTCCAGTAGACTGACCCTGACAAAACCGTGTCTGCACTGTATTCAGTCTTCATTAGCATGTTTGTGTAACTCATTTATTTCTTTGTTTATTTATTTAGTCGCATTAGCATTTTCTCTTCCTTCAGTTGGTTAAGATTGCAGGACAGGGTTGTCTATAGGCAGCATTGGGACACTCTGGTCCATTGCAATGTGGAAACCCAATATAAAAAGGAACTTGTTAACGTGGCGTAAAGGTACTGCTTGATATAAGCAATGTTCTTTTGAGTAGTAGTCCTCTCCTCTTTTCTGTTGCACACTGCAGATATGTAAGTCTGCAAGCAAAAATCAGAGAATCTTAATATGCAATTCCCAGACCAAATAACCTGAGCTATTCGATCTACATTCATTTTCTAGTTTCATAATCTCACTCTGTTTCAATAATGGTCTCATTGGTGTGATTTGTTTTGTTGAAACATCCAAGACTTACATACAATAGTCCACTGAGCTATGAAAGCAATAAAATCTTCCTCCAAGACTTTTTTCTCTGATTCATGGTTCCATTTTCTTTGACTTTGATGCATGACCCCAACGTATTATTCTTTGGTTTTTATCAAGCTCAAAAGAAGCATCCGCAAGATTATAAATAATAAAAAAATAAAACAAGAACATGATATAAGGCAGCAGACACAGAGGTGAGAGAGTAATTCATGCAGGAGAGAGAATGACGCATCTGCCCTTGTGTCAGAGCTGATTAGACAGACAAACTGTTGCCTTGAGTCAGTACCTTGCTGTTGAGGCAGTACAGAGCCTCACGGTTCAATGCTTTCAAGATCAAATCTCATCTGGGAAAATTAACCTGAAGAGTATTTCATCCATGCAAACGGATGTTTTATCCTTATAAAACCCTCTTATTTATGTTGTGCGGAAATGTTGTGATGTCACTCTTATCTCAGCTAGCGCATGTCAGCCGATGTCAGCCTGCTGTGTCACTACTTTTCCCGTCATTGTGCTCGTTTACGAAGTGTTCACACGTTTCATGCGGCTTTACGATTAGTGTCACGGGCATAGGATTAGTGATTAGCATCCCACTTGTGACGGTGTAATTGCAGTGTGCTTGTCTAACAGCTATACCTAAGGCTTCTGAAAATCCGCTTCTGAATCCCGTCAACTACAATCTGCACCAAGTCCCTGTCAGGAAACGTTTGAGTTTCACTCCTCGGTTAGTCAGCCTAATCAACACTCTTCCCCAAAGTCTCTGTGTGCAAATGATTGCTCTTTTATCTGGTGGGAGGAGGGAAGGCCATTTGCCTATCACGTCTCTGAATATTTCACAGGAAATCAGATGTGTGTCTGCAGACTTTCTGACTTTTTCCCCTCTTAAATTCTGAGGTAGATGTGTGGATGCTGATGACGTGCTTTGTTGGAAGTCATCTGCACTGTTCAACTCAATCCGTGAGAAAACATAAATATGTGAACTATTTCATATATGTATGAAAAGAATAAAGCTAAGCATAAAGATTCACACTGAAGTCTAACCATCAGTTGGTTACAAGACTTTATGCATGAATGAGATTATACCACATGATTTTCACTATGTTATAAAACATAAAATGAGAGCGTGCTGGCATTTTAAGACTTGATATAAAGGAAAAGGGCAGCAATTTTGCAAACAGCCGCAAACATGCCCACACAATCTGTGCTAATTGATTAAGTGGTGCAGTTCCTAAGTAACACCAACTGTGCACATCATCTTTAATGAGTCTTATTTGCAGAGAAAGGAGACGTATTTGCACAAAAAATTCCAACTTAAATGATTACATTGATTTAATCCTGCTTGATTACATGTGGTTAGTGAAAAAGATGAGAGTACAATCAGAATTTAACCCAAATTCCATGTATTTTATATCCTACAATTATCCTTTCAATATACAAATCTAGCTTAATAAAGTAATTATGTTCTAGATAAGATTTTGCTAATTTTTTGCTGCTTTAGTAAATGTTTTTTTTTTTTTTTTATTTCAGAGAAATATTCCAAAAAGTGAGTTCAGAGCTGCTCTGATCTCCTCCCTCCATCACTCGCTCTTTCAGTGAGCAACATGGGAATCTTTTACTCTGGCATCCTGAAATAGATTTTCCATCTATTAATATGGGTTTTGATTAAGGAAGGATTTCATCCCTGTTGCACTGAGCCCAATTCGTGCTGTGCTGAGCTAAGCTAACTTTCAGTTGGGACATGTTGAATTACAAGTCATTCAGCCTATAAAATAATCCTGTAAATCATGCAGATCAGAGCTTTTTCACCTGTTTAGACATAGCCGTCTTATTTTTCTTTAGAAACTCTCTCAAATCCGCTTTGAAGTGAGATAACACCTGTCCTGCTGTAAATACTTACACCATGTGAAGCTAAGCGTTCTGTCAGATAATTAGCTTAAAGCTCAATGTGCTCTTTAGGAATATACCACCTTGCAGTAATGATTATGCATGTGTGTGTGTACTCACGCTCTTGCATTTGTTTGTGATTTTGTATATTATAGGCTTTGGCAGTACTCCTTTGACAGTGTGATCGATAAAAAAGAGAAAAACCTGTGCATGTAAACAACAAGGTTTATAATCTCTAAAGAGAATGATCTGTTAGCATTCCCATTCATCTCAATGGCCAATGTCTCGAGGCCTTCTTTTTTTCCTCTGTGTCCTTGTCTTGCTGCCTTCATTGTGACAGAAGGACCATGAACAGGAGGATTATTTATATCTGTGGAGCTGAACTGATAGTAAGAGGATCACTTTTGAAAAAATAAAAAGGCCTAGCTGAAATGGTATGAATGGAGTTGGTGATTAATAGAAATCCCAGTGTTTACATTAAACTAAATAAAGTGGTGGAAACAAATGTAACAGACTGGGCTATATGACTTACAAATGTTTACAAAATGTTTATGTTTACAAAATGAAATATAGGAAAAGAAAATCCTTTGCATTTTTCACACTGACAACATGGATATATCTAAAGCCACTAAAAATGATGTTGAAATGCCATGCCAGTAGTTGGTGATGTCACATAGTAAAAACATATGACACATAATGGTAACACTTTATAATAACTGCACGCTATGCATCATAAGCATTAGTAAATAGTCAGTTCATCCTTTATAAAGCATTGTTCCAACATAATAGTCATTAGTAACCAGTGTTGGGAGTAACGCGTTACAAAAGTAATGCATTACAGTAATAAATTACTTTTTGCTGTAACGCAGTAGTGTAAGGCATTACTAATCAAGTTTAGTAATATTTTACTCTGTACATGTTCAGTAATGCTTGCGTTACAACACACTTTTAGCCAAAATTTTTATTGTTCAACAGCAAGACACAAGATATTAACGTATAAAAAATGCCGCAAGTCAGCTCTATTTTCTGTTCATGGTCAGTTATTATCCATGTGTGGTGTACAGGTTTGTAAATGAATACTAAAGGACAGCTTCTAACATGTTCAGAGCGATATATTAAATTCATCTCGCTCTTGCTGGGGTAACCTTTTATGTGTGATGTGGTCAAGTGAAGGCGTATTTAGGGCAGCTTTTACAGGAGTGCCGCGAGGTTACTGACCCAACAGTGGAAAGAGTGGCATGATTTTGTCCTCTGTGTTCCAGGTCTGAGGCTATTAGCTCTGTCCGGCTCACACTGGCCAGTGGCACGAGCCCGTCTTGTTTTTCTTTCTACCAAAACAGCTTAAACTATGTTTTTTCTAAAGTAACGACAAAGTGGCCAGTGGCAGCCAGTGCTGATCATAAACTATGTTTGATCAATTTTACCTTTTCAAATCATTACAACTTGCCTAAAATGCAATAAAAACATTCCAAGCATATAACAATGTTTAAACTTTAAAGCACCTGGAAACTAAATAAAGTGACGGCGTCGTCCATTCAGAGTATTACATCATTCAGAACAGTAAAGGGTCTAAATTTGTTTGGGTGCACTTACAATATCTTGAAAGGACCGCTTCACAAAAATGAACAGAAACTTATCGAAAAAAGACATAAATACAAAAAGCCACCTAACAAAAAAACAAAAACAAACAAAATCTAAAACAAATCTCTTTCATTATTATTTTAATCCATAAAGATGACTTAAGGTGCATAAACTTTCTAAATGGTCTAATTAAACACTGACAACTCCTAAATAACTGGTTTGTAAATAACGTAATAATTAAAAAAATTATAAAGTGATCATTAATAAAGTATGAAAATAAAATTCTTAAACATTATGAATATGCTCAAGAATAAGGCATTTATAGATGCACTTGTAAACCGTTTACTAATGCGTAATATTGTTTTGAACAATGGTTTGGAAATTATAAAAAAATAAATAAAAAAAAGCTTACTGATGCTAATACCCCCCCCCCCCCCAATGATTGTGTGCATACATGTTTTTGTACATTACCTGCAGTTTTAGTTTTAAGAGGTTAAATGTTATCAACTACTAGTGCTTTGTGAAAATTAGTGGTTCATTTGTTAGGTGTTAGTTCCTAGTTCAGTGGTTTATAATAATGCCTTGAATTTGTAATGACCTGTTTTGACTTTCGTTTACAATAAAGAGCTATATTTAAAGCTATGAAATAAAGTTTATGCTCATTGCTGGTTAATTAAGGGATGTAAACCTACACAACGTCTAATCCTGACATAGAGGTTAATGTGATGGTGTTCACAGGTCACTGAGCAAAACTGCCAGTGTTCAAACACATATCCAAAACACTTGGTGACTTACGGTTCAATATATGGTGAATAATTCTACACACATATGTGTGTGTGTGTTCATTTGTTTCGTCCAGCCAGACTGACTCCTTTACGAATGTCAGTGGAGTGTCCCTAATCGATTACAGGGCAGTAAAGTTTAAACACGTCCTTCCTCGCACTGACTGGTCTTGATCATGTGACTGATTCATCACCAGTGAAATGTTCTTAGTCGTTAATCAAGCCGATCAGATTGAAGCATGTGAATCGTATGGATGAGCAATAGAACTGAAGCCAGCAACTTGAATGAGAACGGAGCGATACAAGCCTGCCAGAAACTTGCATGCATTCTTAATTAGCTTCTTCTTAACCTTCTTTCTCCATTCGGATCTCTCTAATCCACCATGGCTCACATTGTCTTTTTGTTATTTATTTATTATTTTTTTAACTCATTCTTTATGCTGATATTTTCTTTCCCAGCGGCCTCTTTTTTGTCAGTCTCCGTTCCTTCCACTTCCTCTTCCTTCACCCTGCATCTGCATATCAGCACACACACGCGCACACACATATTTATACGCATGTATTTTGCACTTTTGCTGTTTTGCCCTCGTATAAGATATTCCCTTAATAAGACATGATTCAGGATGTCACGATGCAAAACACTCAAAGGGTTTATGTATGTATGTATGTATTTATTTATTTATTTTTCTCCACCTCAGTTGTAGTGGAACTAAAATAAATGAATAAATATGGGAATAAAGTCAATAAAAAGACATTGTGTGTATTGTCAAAAGTAAATATGAATGCAGTGAGGTCAGTGAGATTTATAAGCAGTATGTTAATGTGTGTTGACATTTTCCTCCTAAATACGCATACCGCTCAAGCTTTTGGAGCCAGTTTGATTTTTAAATGTCTTTGAAGGAAGTTTGATACAGCTGTATTTATATGTTAAAAAATACATTGCTACATTTTAAAATAACTTTAGTTTTATATTACAATGTATTTAAAAAAATGTAATCAGTAGCCATTTCTCCAGTCTTCAGTGTCACATGATTTTTCAGAAATTATTCTGATATGATAATTAAGCATTTCACATTGTTTTTGATATTGCACATTTGAAAACAATGCTTGTTTTGTTTTTTCACTTAATTTTATGGATTATATGATTTGGTTCATATCATTCAACCATGAAGTCTCAAACAGAAATCTATTTATTTATATTTAGTTTACTGCATCAAATGATCAGAAAGCTATTTCTTTTAAAGCTGCATGTAACTGACAGTTGAAATGCTAGTTTTAGTTCAGTGGTTAATTTGTCAGGCGAATAGGCAAACAGGTGGGATGTTTAATGCAACTGTGGTCAAATGTATTTAGAATCTAAAAAAAGTGTTTGTTAAAATTTAATTTTTTTTTTTTATTGTCCAAACGAATTGCCAGATGTAAATTGGGCCTTCGTTGATGATTTCACAGACGAACGTCCTATTCTCAGACCAGCTGTTGTCAACAGAGAGTGTGTGGTTTATCGAAATACACTTGAGTGTGAAATGAATATATGTGGTTCAGCACCACCGATTTTAAATCAAGATTTAATATCCTAGTTCTTAATAAGTCCTCCGAATGATTCTGACTTTTATTAGACCAAAATACCTATGTCTGGCCAACTGTCTCTTTCACTTCTGATTGTCTCTTTCTCTCTCTTTCTGTCTGTCTCTTTCACCATCTACTACTGTAGCAGCACCTCAGCTTTAATGGAACATTCTTGTGAGCCACCATGATGAATGGATTTGAGGCAAACAGGAGATGAAAGAGGAAAAGGAGCAGCGATAGACAGGAAGTGAGATAATTTGAATTTAACAGAACAGATAAAAAGAGAACGAAAGACCTGTGAAACCCGGAGGTGACCCTTCAGGGTCAAGACACTGTATGATGGATTAAGACACTTTGGGAATACAAATATAGAACTATAGAAAATCCCAGTGACAGACCCAGAAAGAGAGAGAGAGGCACAAAGGATAGTGTGTTTGGTGGAAATCATCCAGCAAAGTGCAGCACTTAAAGTTTCAGAAGTTTTCTTTTATTTTCTCCCTTTTTTTCTAGCTCTCTGCTTTTGCCTCTCGTTCCCAACAGTAAACATAGCTTTAACAGGAAGCCCCTAACATCTTTTACTTTCACTCAGTGGATTTTTGGGTCCTCAACAAGAATGCATAATTATCCAAAATAGAATGGTTAAGTACATTCAAAACACCAGGGAGGGAGGCTTAGAAAGAGAGGAAGAGCAAATGGGAAACAGGGAAATAGAAAAGGGATATCAGTGATTTAAAACTAAAAAAGTGAGGCAAGAGTTTGAAATCATGGTCTTTATTCTTTTGGCTGTTCACTCTGCATATATTTATGGGTTTTGCATATAAACCTAAGATTTATCTGGAGGTCAAAGAACAGAAAAGGCCATTTTTCATCTTTGTGTGGGGAGAGAATCAATTATCTCACTGCTTTGAAGCGCTGAAACTCTTTATTAAATCATACTAGACCAGACCTGATATCATAAGCCTATCTCTGCACTCACTCTTCCTACCTATTATCAACTTCTTTATCTATTGTCACTCTTCGAAGGCTCCTCTACCTATTTCTCTATGCTCATTATATGATCATAACTATGGGGTATTAAAATTGTCCAGACCTCTTTGAACTGTTCTGTATAACATTTAATCAAATTATTAACTGGATATCCTGAACAGACAAATTTCATACTGCTTCCTGCACACCCTTTGCAAGTCATATTAGACTTGACACTGCTACTCATATGTTTTGTAGCCAATTTAAAAGTTTTATTTAATTTTTTACCTCATTAAATAAGTTTTGCACTTAAAAAGGAATGAATAGTTCTTATAGTGGCTTATACCTTTATAGCTCTGTTTCTTCTGTGGAACACAAAATAAGTTATTTTGAAAATAGTTTTTTTTCTGAGTTAACCAATAGTAAGTATATTTGGTGTGCTGTCCGGGGAACAGGCAGAGAGCATGGTGGACCCCGAGCCCTAGGGATCGAGGCAAGGGCTGGGTAGGGCTCGTAGCCCGGCCTGGTCACCACATGCCCCCAGGGAGAAGGGTGGGTTGGTTGAATAGCTAGGATGGCAAAATCGGCTTAAAGGAGTGATAGTTGGACAGAGGGTGCATTATGGCTATCCTCAAAGGAGCGGTCCATGGCTGTGGGTGCAGTATTCCTGTTTGGATTTGTAACTTAGAACGACCTTCTCCAGTAGGGGCCATCCGTGGCTGTGGGTGCAAGGCTCCTGTTTTGGGTGGTCCTCTAAAATATAGTGTAAGTATAGCGACATTCTCCGCAGTTGAGGTGCAGGGTTTCCAACTTTCGAGGTCCGCTACTAAGACAGAGGGTGCATTGTGTGCAGCCCTTAAAGCCCCTCATCCCCTGCTAGCCTCTCTAAAACCTCTACCAACAGCAGCCTAGTTTTCCCAGGAGGTCTCCCATCAAGGTACTGACCAGGATCAGCCCTGCTTAGCTTTAGTAGGCAACCAGGCTTCAGCTGCAGGGTGATATGGCTGTGGCCCTGTTGCACTTGATTACATGAAGCGCTACACAAGATACATCCATTTGAATGTCTGGAATCTGATCCAAAACTCTGTACATGCTATGCGGTTTTACAACCTCTGCATAAATCCCGTGTCCTCCCATGTATTGGGTAATAACAGGTAATTCTGAGAGTACTGGGAGAGTATCGGCTTGCTGCGCTATTCCTCGGGTATCCGAGCGCTTTCCTCCAGTGTTTCCATAAGGTTCACTGGCTCCTCCTTGCACCTCAATTAAGGTTAGCCAGAGTAGCCTTGACTGTGCCAATGGAGGGGCATCCTTCACCCTCCTCGGCCCTGGCATCTTCTTCCACGGCTTCTTCCCTCCGTATTCCCTTAATTTAGTCCAGTTCCGGTTTCTAGCCGGCCAGTTCTGGGTGCTCCGTCCCCAACTTGCACATCCTGACCCCCAGGGTGCTGGGATGGTCACGTCTGACATTACGTATATTAGATGTTACGTCCCTCCTGCCACAAACCTGAGGCCTGAGCTGAGACTGCCTGTTACGATCGGATCCATCTTATATACTCGTATGCACTGGGAGTGGCTGGCGTGCTCTCACCGGCCAATCCCGATTGGCTTGTTCTCCAAGATTAGAGCAGATTGGTCTCCAGGCGAGACCCAATGACATCAGTCAATGACATAAGGTCTCAGTTCCCTCCTTCAGGGAACGATGGTTACATACGTAACCAAGACATTTCATTAACTCTGAGGTCCATATGTCTTTCTTCTTTGTATAAACCACAAAGAGGTAAAAGCCTCTCCTAAAGGTGTGAACATACTGTAGATTAAACCTGATTAGATCTGGTTTAAATTAGAGCAGTTAATCAAGCAGAAGATAAAACACAAACTCTTGCTGAGGAGAGCTGCAGACTCTACAACAACAGTACAGGCTAAAACCTCAGGTTGATCAATAAAACGAGCTAAGCAACAGGTGAACCCCATTAAAACACTAGCAGGGATGATGTGCTGGGAGGTAGCACAGCATTCTTATCTCCAACAAAGCAAATGTCAGGATGTCAGTCTCAAGTGTTTACCCAATAAGCAAGAGCAACAAGAGGAGGGCGATTATCCTTGTTTTAAACCTTTAAAAGATCTGCAGATAGAATGACAGACTAACGGTTTGCTGAGTGGAGTTAACGCTATGATTGAAAGGCTGCAGTTTAGCTGGGCTAGCACTCTGTCACTAGTTTAAATAAGTTAAACTATAGTATGACCAGGTTGTCCATCAAGCGGATTGTGTCGACTATGCACTTCCACACAGTTCACAATGTTCCATCAACCGCTGATGTCTATGAGCACAAAGAAGAAATCTAGACTTTTATGCTTTATGTACGACAAACTTTTATAGAGCCCTACATGGTGCACTGATTTCAGATCAGATGGCTTTGCCTGTTTCTCAGACTGTCACTTGACCCAAGTTCTGTTGAATTGTTAATCCAATTGGAGCTATTACGTAGTTCAGTCTCAACAGAGGAAATAAGGTTTCAATTGAATGGTATTATTACAGTATGTTGCAGACCTATCAGATAAATTGTACTGTGATCATGAATTCTCTGACATTCGTACCTCGAGACCTCTGTACGTGCTGCGGGTCTCTATATTGTTTGCACTGGCAGGTGTATATATATGGGATAGACAATGATTTGTAGACTGTAATGCTCTGGGGAAATCAGAGCTGTTATTTCAATAGCTGATGCTGGAGATGTCTCTATTTTCCCTCTACATTCTCTCACTCTTTCTAAGAGACAGAAAGGTTATTTAGGTTTGAGATGCTGAACTTGACTCAGGTGTGGGCATGTTTTGCTTCATTTATTTTTCTTTACTTTTGCTGAAAATGACATTATTTACACTACTATTCAAACATTTGGGGTTAGTACTGTATAGGATGCTGTTTGTTTTAACTTACTATTCATCAAAGAATTCTTTGGTTTCCACGTGATAATTTGAAATATTGTTTAAACATGAACATCACACAAATGAATTTCATAAAAAACAGAACAACTAATAGAAATCAGTTATTTTAAATTGTAGTAATATCATACAATTTTACCACTTTGGCCAGTGGGAAGGAGATATGTTCATGTATCATTTAGTCAAGCATTTATTTTGGGCAATGGATATCAATTCATTCTTGTACTAAGATTCACAAAATTTTAAACAAAATACATTTTACAATGATACATCTTCGTTTAGTGTGATTTATGCTAAATGAATAATATTTTATCTGATTTGTGGATATGAGTTTGCAGTCTGTATTTAATTTGATGCAAGAAAATGCAGTGTAATGCAAAATAATGGCAAGGATATTCTTTCTGTTGAGTTGTCCTTGGGGCTTGCACACAAAAGCTGAACGTAAGCCAGTATTTTGACTCCTAAATGGATGATTCTTATGACCCAGATCTTTTAAGTGAATTAAACATTTTTTAACATACAGCATGATCAGTGTAATTTGATTTACAAATAAATGTCTCTCATGAGAACCAGAAACAAGGATGTCATAAGAAATATTTGAAACTCCATATGGGATATAGGAAAGGTTAGGGACAGGTTGGGTGGTAAGGTTTAAGGGTGGGTTAAGGAGTAAGGGACGAGTTAACAGTGTAATTACAAAAAAAAAAAAAAGGATAATTGCAAATGTAATTATTTATAGGTTTATAAGTACGGGTACAATGTAAAAACATGAATGAACACAAAAAGTGCGCTGTACCAAGAGATTAATTAAATTACAAATGCATAGTAGTTAAGCCCACCTAATATAAATTGAGGCGTACAGTACAGTGTACAGTATGTTTAGAGCCCTTTAAAGCTGCACTGAATCTGCAGTTTGGACCTTTAACCCATTGGCCACCATTGAAGATTACTACATAGAGAAAAATCCTGGAATGTTTTCCTCAAAAACCTTTTTTTAGACAATGTCTGGATATCATGACATTGATATCCATATTGATATATAATTTATTGATTGATAATTCTTTTTTCACCTCATACTTTATCTCCTTTGTGTCCCAGCACTGTCATCTGCTTTTTTTTTTTTTTTTTTTTTTTTTGGATGGTGTTGTTTGCATGTGTTTAAGAGCCTGTGACCTTAAAAGCAGTATTTGATCCAGTCTGTGTGTTAGGGTTTCTCACATGGGGGATGGAGGATGGAGGGTGGAGGGTGGATGTGCTTAAAGAGAAGGGGACACAGTGGAGAGAAAGATGGGAACCGATGAAGCAGGAAATTGCTGTTTCTCTACGTGTCAGTGGTCTGTTTGTTTGAGTACCCCCTGCATGCACAGGGACTGAACACTGTTTTTTTCAAGAGTCCTGAAATCATTTAACTGCACCAACAACTAACCAATGTGCAAAGACCACTTTACCACCTGTTTTTCTGTTTTCTCCATTAATGTTGTATTCATATAAATCTCTCAGCACTGTAAAATGTGTTTGTAAACACTTTAAATCTTATACTTAAAAACAATTATAGTGGCAATTTACATCATTACTTTATATGGTTACTTGAAATAAATGCTCAAAACGTATTTTAAGTATAGTTATGTATCAGTAGATGCCCTATGAGCAACTGTTTCTATGGACTGTACCTAATCCGTCCATCACAACAGTTAAAGCAAGTTGCCTGTGCATCTGCAAGCATGGTTAGATGCATGTATGGACATATATGCATTATGCATATATATTATAGTACATGTGGTATCAGAAGTCAGAAGCAACTTTTTTTTCTCCTAGAAGATGCCTAAAAGACTTAAGTGGGATGACCTTTTTCTAACAACTGATTGATATTCTGACACAGTGAGCTTCTCTACCCCGGCAATCAAAAACTGTGATGCTGATTGTTCTTAGTCTTTGATTGCAGGAATGGGCTTTTGGAGTGTCTTTATGGTTTATCTGTTCTTCGCATCAACTGTTTTTTACTTCCCATCTACTTTTTTGGCTTTTTAAGGACAATAAGGAAAAAAGTGGTTGAAGGAAGTCACTTCATAGGTGGATTCAGCAGACCTGCGGAGAATACCATCACTGCAGGACTAAAAAAATCTCACCTTAATGTATTTAATCCACAGGTTTCTGAAATAAAATTGTACTGTATTGTGCAGTAAAACTCGTTTTAACGCACATATAATATACCACCCTCTGGTTGTACATGCTTTTAGATGTAAAGCCACACACACGAACACACACACACACATACGGTAATGACTTACCACTTCCCTCAAGCTCTCATAGCTTTTATGAGAGACATGCCTCCCTGAGAGCGGTAATGACAAAATTGTGTGAAGGACAGTTAGTTGTTGCTTGTGGCTACAATACTCCCCCTGGACACACACTTACACACATGCACTCACACACAAGTAAATGGATAGTTTCAATGGGGATCTGACTCTAATTAAGAGCCAATTAGCAGCCAGAGCAGCACATAAATGACCTGCTAAATCATGGAGGAGTTAGGGGTTCATGAGCGGCCTCTGAGCTTAGCTAGTTCCACATCTGCACGCTCCGGCTGTGTTAACTTCCAGCTGGGAGAATTCACTTCCTTTGAGTGAGCTGCCCTTGGCCAAAGGGCACTTGTCTTAAGTGACCTAACAAATGCAGCCACTAGCACTCTGGACCTCACGCCACTGCTGCACACTTTCTTTCCGTGATCAAGGCAAGCACGTGTCAGGAGAACATCGGTTCTGCACCTACATACATAACCCACTTACTGTATATGTTGTTGTGGTTAGCGTGAATTTGGCACTGTATGCGGCATGTGATTCGCTGATTTTAATATGTCAGAAAAATGCTAAGCAGCCGTAAGGAAGGAGATAGGTTCATGTATTATTTAGTCATGAATTTCTTTTAGGAAATGGATATCAGTTCAGTCTTGTACAATGATTCACAAAAGTTTAAACAAAGCATATTTTATGGTGATACATCATAATTTAATATGATTTGGGTTCAATGGATCCTATTTTATCTGAGTTGTGAATATGAGTCTGTATTTAATTTGGTGCAAAAAAAAAAAATGCTGTGCAATGCAAAATAATGGCATAGAAAAATCTTTCTTTTGAGTCCTTGGCCCTTGCACACAAAATCTGAATGTAAGAGTACAACCAGTATAGTTCGATTCCTTAAATAAATGAGCATAATTTGATTTACAAACAAATGGCTCCCAAGAAAATAATTCACTTAATAAAAATCATTTGTATTTCCAACAACACCAGTTGTTAGTGTAGTCCAATTCATTAATAAATGACAATTCTCAGTCTGCTCTTGTTAGTGATTCAAACTCATGGGTCACGTACAGTACATAGTCTGATTTATGAACAAAGCGTTCTTATAAAACAAGTTTTGTGTCAGTATCATTACTAAATGGTTGACTGATTCTTTGTGTGTCTAAAATGTCTGATTTGCTGATTTATGCAGTTGGCTGGATTAGGTTCTGTCCTCACAAATGGGGATTCTTATCCTGTGGCAAAGGACAGTAGCCTACACTCAGATAAACCATGCATTCATGCATCAGTGGCGCAATTCCTTTGCACACAAAGCCAGTAAAATAGGACAGTTATCCAGCACAGAATCAAAGAAACAGATATTCATATAACCGACAGGCATTGCGACAGGTTAGAAGATTTAAAAAAAAACAAAAAATTCATGCAGGGTGATACATTTTGTTTCATGATGTAAATATGAGTGGTGTATATGTGTAAAGGAAGCTCTAATTCTGTGCTGGGACTGACATCAGAGACCTAGTTATTATTATAGTGCTTTGGCATTTGGGATTTTGAAGCATTTACTGATGTTATGGTTTATTTTAGAATGTATCTCAGTCGCAGTGATCCTCATGTGAACCAAACAGATCACATAAAGTACATTTTAAAAACATTTCTGCTGTTTTTCAGTCATTCAGCACTCTCGTAAGGATATGTTAATGTAATAACTTTCTTCAGCACATTCACAGAACAGCACTCTTAAATATTGAACTATTTTAACAGTTTTTAGATGTCCCAGGGATGCTATATTCAACTTGCTATATTCGACTCTTTGAGCAAATCTCTTTAACTTCAGTGCAAATCTTGACTTAATTTTTGTTAATTAAATTATTGCACACACACACATTTATAAATAACACATTGTTTCATGCGTTCTTTTCTTTGTTCCATCACTACAACTGCACAAAAGAGACATTAGATTAGAGGCAGACCTATTCAGTCAATGGCACAAGTCGAAATTCCATCCTATTAATCAACAGTTTAAAAAGAGCTTTTGACTTTGGCTTTTGACAGACCATTATAACATCTACTTAGACTGAAGAAAAATAAATTAATAAGTGTAGTCTAGACTAGAGAATAAAACAGGAATGAGAGGAGGTGAGGCTTAATTAAATATGAATGCAAGACAGCAGCAGAGGATGTGAAGCAATAGACAAAAGAAGAACAAGCAGAAAGAGAGGGAGAGCAAGTGATGGAACGAAAATAAAAACCAAGAGATGCTGCACACAGAACCTTTAGCATTAAACTAAAGCACGACATGTCAAATTTACAATTTACATGCACCCGGTCATCTCTGACAAAAGGCTTAGCATGTTTAGCGTTTCATCACAGTTTCAAAAAAAGAATAAACATAAGGGCTTAGGACATTTTCCTGTGACACAGGGCCCAACTGGGGCTCTGACAGCATAGAGCTCTAACTAGTCAAATGCCAGAGACTCTCTGACTCTGACAAACTAAGGAGGGCTGCTGTATTATTGATGATTCATTCTGCTTGGATCCTTTTTAGCCCTAATACAGTTTTTCATTTTCTCTATTAATATTTCACAGCCTGGCTAATCTTGATGGAAGAGAAGCCTGCTCTTGTCCTAGTAGCTTATATGCTGCACAGCCTCATGTGTTTCAACAGGCATGAATAAGAAGTATGCATGCATAAACAGCCCTTAAAAACACAGAGCTACTCATAGTCACAAATACACTGCCTGATAGAATGCTGAGCCATGTCTTCCTCTGGTCTCATTTTTATGCAGTTGTAATGAATCATATTCTATTTTAATATCATTATTCAGATAATCCCTCCTTCAATTTTCCAGCCGTAGCCTTCCCTCGGTCACTGTCTATCTCTGACACGATGCCCTGAAGGCCATTTCTCCCCATATTTCTTCCTTTACTGTGATAGAATGAATATTGTCCTCGGCCTGCCCAGCATGCAGCTCCTGATGATGATGAAGGTTAGTTGTCAATGGAGGCTGGACGCTGTCAAACTGAGGTCAAGCAATATCTGCTAGGCTTAGGAGAGATGCATTTTTGAATCCATCTGCTCTTCTATCTATCTGTCTGTCTGTCCGTCTTTCTATCTATCCATATGTCCACCTACGCTCTTAAAAATAAAGGTGGTTAAAAAGGTGATGCCATAGAAGAAACATGGTTCCAAAAAGAACCATTCAGTCAAACGTTCTTTAAAGAACTGTCTTGTTTTCTACCTTTTAGAATCGGAAGAACCTTCTTTCACCACAAATAACCATCTTGTTTTTTTTTGGTACCATTTAGAAAAAGGTTCTTCTATGGCATCATGAAGCACCTTCTTTTTAAAGTTTACCTATCTTCTTATCCTTTTTAATATGGAAACTGAAACTGAAAATCTGTTATAGTATTATTGTACATTCATTAATGAAATGATCGCTTCCACAGCCTAATCAAAATATTCATTATAATCGTTCTATGACTCTATAGAGACATGTTTACTTCTTGCTCTTCTTTGTAAGACACCTGCTGCTCATCGTTCCACCCTTGTAATTAAAGACATGAGAATAGATTAATCTAACCCTGCATGCCTCTCTGCGTGTATGTTGTTACACTAAATTGTATTTTCCCCCATGGATTCTGTAAAGTTTCAATTAGCTAACCCTCCCATCCGCAGAGGAAACCCTTTTGCTTATACAAGTGCACTGTCCATAAACTTGTCAAGTTGTTTAATTTTTCATGCTTCGAATTTTTCTTTTTCGTTTACATTTGCATTTCTTCCTGACCAAACAGACTTCTTTATAATGCATACAATATGTTAGAGTTACAAATACCCCAGCAGGAAGAACAAAATGCAATCCAAATACACAGAGAAAGGCCTGAGGCAACACAGAAAAGATATATTTCAGGGTGAGGAGAGAGAGAATGCACTGTACTCTGAGTTTGGATGAACAACATTATGCTGTACGGTTGGAAACAATGCAACAGTGAGCAGGACAATAGTGTGTAACAATTAGTAATTCAGTTCAATAGCACAACACAAAGACAACAGTCAAATACATTATGCTCTTGGAAAGAAATCATGAAGGATACAGAGTAAATAGTGATTCATAGTAAAACATAATTTAAATCAAAATTATGGAGCGTATCATGGTAAAAGGGATTTTGCTTTGTCCTTTCAAAAAAAAAAAAAAAAAGCTCCACCCAAACCAACAGCAGGATTTTACAAAGATACCATTTTGAAATAAAAAGTGGAAATGCAGGAGAGAAATATAATTGGACAGCACCAATGGAAGAAAAAAAGAAGCTGTGTTGAAGCAGGAAATATGAAAGCAAGGGCAGAGAATAGCCTTTTTCCTCTTCATCTGAGGCTGTGACAAAGCAAATGCTACTTGGTCTGTGTTCCAAAAGATATCAATTAAAGGTTTTTCCACTTTAGACACTCCAAAGCACTTTATAATCACAGAAGTCTCCATTCGGGTCGGTCTTTCTTTTGAAGAGCATTTTACTTCACTCCAGTGTGTGTCATGTTGTAGGACCACCAGTGTTATGAGGTGAAGTGAAGCCTGACAGGTTAAGTGTGTGATTCTTACTAGTTGTACAAGATTGAAATGTAATTCTGGCACATCAATAACACTGGCTCAGTAAATAAAAAGAGTCTGGATAGGTACTATTTTATTTTTTTCAAAGCAGTGAAACTTTAAAAAATGCTATGAAAATGTAATGATGTACGTCTTTGATTTTAAGTGCCATATGCAGATCATAAAGAGGGTGAAATTACTTGGTTTCTTAGGTTAAAGGTCAAATCTCTGCATCCATAAGCCACAGATTTGTTTCTCAGACACAAAAGGCCTTTGCCTTCAAAGAAACCTGCCGTGCTGAAATGATAAAACTTGTTTTTGTTGCTGTTTCATCTGTTTTCTTCAGCTCATTTTCATCGCGCTTGTGAATTCAAGCCTCCTTTCGTCTTGTTCTTTCTCCCGCTGCATTTTCAATCTAATATTATCTCTGAGGTGCAGTAGAAATGCTGAGGGTGGCTATTTGTCTGTTTTTGATGGCCGGCTAGGAACGGGAAGGAAAGCACATGGTTCCCGTCAGGTTTTTGGATCAGGGATTTTAGCATCTTTTTCCTGCATAATCATAACATATGCTCACGAATTAGAACCCTGCTGCCTGCTGCCAGAGCATCATGACGCCATGGTCTCTTCTTTGGGTCTGTCTTTGATATGTCACCCTGTGTCTCTGCACACTGTTCCATCCACTAATTATTCTCAGAAAGGTTACTCTGTCTCTCTGAATCCTGCTTCTGACGTGCTGAGGGATGGTGAATTTAAAGTGGCATAGATATAGTATTGGGTTTTGGTTTAGTTTGTACAGTCTCCAACTCAAATAATCAAATAGATCTATTTTAGTTTATCACACATACGAGGGGCTGATATATATGTGACCGTTGCTCCAATATTCAGTATTACTTGACCCTCAAGAAATCATTCTCATATAGAAATGCATAAATTCTGAGTAAAAGTGTCAAACCCAAAGAACCAAGGCTGCATTTATTTGTATTTAAAATATACAGGAAAAACAATACTTTTGTAAAGTACAAAATTACATTAAAAATGATATTGTAATGTTTTATAGATGTAATTTATTCCTATGATGAAAAGCTGAATTTATCACCCATTAGTCTCCAGTGTCACATGATCTTTCTGAAATGCTGATTTACATGCTGCTCCAGATTTTACTATTATCAGTTGAAGCTATTTAATAGTAGAATGTTTATTGCATTGTTTGAAATACCATATCATGGATCATCATTTATGGCTGTGAAATAGCTAAAGGTCTATTGCCTATTAATAAAAGGGCATGCCCTTAAATATGCCCAAATGTCCTTTTTCAGTTCGAAATATTGATGACATATTCTTGATGATAGCTTAATATTATAATGGCTGCATAATCTTCTCAGTCTTTGGGAAAAACTGAACTAATCCGAGAACTTGCCCTATGAATCAGCAGTTGCGAAAATAACAGCTGATGTTTGGCCTGTTCATTCGCTTTGTTTGTTTACTCCACAGTGTTGATCTGACAGCTCAGCACTTTGGAATTTGCTTTTACACTGGCAGTGATTGCATCTGAAATTCATACATAATACTGTGCTGATGTACCACACTGAAAACATACAAAAAAAAGAATGTGCCCAAAAATTGGATTTGAAGATTTGAGCGTCTTCCCAGTAATCCCTACAAGAACGCTGTATTAATCTTGTTTTTTCTACCCTGTCAGTGTTTTGAGTTTTTGTATAGTCACTTTAAAAGCTGAAATGCCAAAAGGTTTGACTTACAGTTATCATGCTGTTCAGAAGAACACAAAAAAACTGAGTGAGTCAGCTAATAAAACCAAGAATACATGACAAAAAGCAAATAGAACTTTTTTAATGTTCTTTTGGAACCAAACTCACTTTTGTACTGATACTTTTGTATCAGATCCTCTGTCTCAAACTATCAGCTTCAGGAGTTGTGGTACTGCAGCTGAAATTTGATCGATCAACTGCAACAGTAGAGACCAGCAGTGACTGGCATGAAATAACCAGCATTTCTGTAGTATACTTTATAATGGAAGAGACCGCAGAGAGTTCTTGGAGGTTTAGGCCTGGGCTGTGTGCGGTGGTGCACACTGACTGTATTTATTAAAGGTGAAATGCAGAGGACAGCACCAGGAGCAGGCGTCTCAAGAATGCTGAATACTGTCTCTTCTGCTCTGCATTATTGCACAGAAGTATAGCAGCACATCCCTAAATCTGTGCCTGTATGAATTTCTCCAGAGACGCATCGCCATGCCTCCACAATGGGTGTAATGAAATTTTTCTCAGGCTTGTATTTTCACTTATTCACTTGGGATCATATAGGCCAATATTATCTGAAAATATGGATGCGGTTATGATTAATATTGCACATGAATGCAAATAGATATAAATGTGTATTTCAATGGGAATTAATGCATGACTGGATGGTTTTAAGAAAGATTGTGTTCATTTATCAAAGATTGTGTGATGCATTACATTCATATTGGGTGAATTAGTTTCCCGATGCTTCCGGAATCCTCATCCCAGGGGTCTTGATGCTGTAGTTATTAATTCATATTAGACCGGAGCTGGAAGACACCATACAGTTTTATGTGAGCACCTTATATATTATCTGCCAGTTACTCATCATCTGTCATTTTCAGTAGAATATGTTTGGTTAGGACTTTTACCAAGATGATTGCATTAATGTTTCATAGATTTTTCCTTAATACTGGAGAATGGGATGTTGAACGATGGATAAACTGGTGATTTTTAATTCTAAATAACATATTTTCTCGCTCCGAGACTGCTGAAGTGCTTTATGCCATTTTAAAGGACATGTTAATAAACCACTTAAATATTAAGGCTTGTAGAGCGGCATTTGGGAGATAAACATGTCTTGGTTACATGTTTTAATATTTATCTTTCCTCAGCAGATCGTTTGCGCTTTGACGTATGGTTTCAGTAATATTGAAAAAATCTCAGAAGAGGTTTTGCCTTCACCCAATGCTTTCTCGCTGCTCAAATTGACTAGTTTTTTTTTTTTTTTTTTTGCTAACGCTAGATAATTCTCCTGTGTTTTGCAATCACACACACTCATTACCATGGAGACTAAAGCATCCTGTAAGTGCAGATAACGTTTTCATAGATTAATGTGAAAGATGCGGCAAACACATTGCTATTAATATACATAAAAATCCACAGTCGCAAACAATCTGCGGTGTAATGTGTCACTAAGCTAAACAAACGTTCGCATCGTGGGGTCGTTTTTCACTTCTAACCAAAGTAGTTCACAGCTCAGTGCCTAAAGTCATCAATTAATATGAAAGGTCACTGGCTAATAACCTTCATCCTTCATCTATGTGTGTGGTTGTGTGTGTTAGATCATCTGTGCATCTTTGTGGGTGTTTGTGCATGCACTGGACCTCACAGTATTGTAACTCTCTCGTAAGTCTCTTGGCCTTGAACGGAACCAAGGGCACACAAACAGCTGAGCCTGTGAGGGCAGGTGCAATGCCTTTGACTTAAAAAAAAAATGGTCATTTATCAGTTTCATCCCTGTAGTAATGTAAGTGTAAGTGCTTCTGAGATGGAATTATTTTGTCCGCGCAATCTCTCTTTCAGCACAATCCCATTAGTGTTTCATAGATACGCATATTTAAGTTGTGGTTCAAGTGCGCACACATTTTTATGTTTAAATAGACATTGAAATGACAATATCAGCATATTCACAATTTCTAAACCATAAAGGATTTGATTAAGTAGAGATGTACAAATGTTTACAGTTGGTGGAATATTGACTATGTCTAACATGTGCGGCACAGTTGATACAGTTATGTCATTTAATTAATGTTTCAATAGGTTCTCAGTTATATATGAACAATCTACTTTTAGTAATCTCTAGACCCCTCATATCCAGCACACTCCATCGCTACAGAGCTCTGAGCACCAGAACGGCCAGGCACAGATACTATTCTTCCTTCAGGCAGCACATCTCATAAACACATGACAATAAACGTGGAACACACAACACTATTATACATTATTCATTTAACATGCATACTTACAGTATATACATTTTAAATTCCCACATATCATACATGTATGTATGATACATGTACAGAGCTGATTTTCCTCCAAGCATTTGGTTAAGGATCCTTGGCTTTAGGGAGGAAAACTATAAATAAAATGCATGTATATTTGAAAGACAGCTGATGGATAGAACGAATAAAAGGTTTAGGGCATTTTATGTCTCCAGTTCAAATCTAGTGTCCTGGATCTCTTTTCTTCTTGAAATCGTGTGCTTGTAAAAAATACCTGTTCTGTTGCCTCGTAGAGAGTGTCAGTCCTGCAGACAAAGTGCAGGACGCTAACAGTCTACAGTATTTACTGACCCATGAAGTGCATGTGAAATTGCTCTGCAGGAGCAGAAAGTCATGGATTTGGTCAAAAGCCTTGAGGATTGCAGCAACCAATCCCCACGTTCCCCCCAAAAAACCACTCTGCTGTGCATTGTGAGTAGCATCAGGGAAACACAGCGGTATTACACAAGCAGATGTGAAGTTTCCGGGCAAAACTGCTGCCACTCACAGATAATCAGATGTACTGTAATATATAAATTTTGGACCAGTAAAACTTCACAGTGGACAGGTAAACCAAACGTGTCAAAAAGGTTGTTCACAGGGTAAAGATAGATTTGTTTTCTTGTTGCCATATCATGTCTGGTTCGAATGTGTCAATCTATTACAGTTGGCAATAGGCCAGCCGTTGAAGGAATCACACTTGCTTGTCTTCAGCCTGTCAAATATTCTGACATCAAGCTATTGTCAGTGACGTCCTGCAGAGGAGATAGAAGAAAACCGTTTCTCCTGTGACTTCGGACACTTATATAAATGTGAATAAACGTGATAGCTTTAATGGAGATTCCAAAGCAAATGCACAGATTCAAACATTCTGTTCTGTGTAATTCTAATATAATTTGTATACTATTTATTAATATTTTAATTTAGCTTTTTATAGTTACTATTGCTATTAAAAAGTCTGCCGTATATGTTAACATCATTAACTGGATATGTTCAAATCTAAAATAGTTTGTGTCAAATTTTACATTAAACCTTCAATGTAGTAGACTTCGACTTCATTATCATAACTGGATTGGTTTTTACAGCATTTATTAATCTAAAACATTCTTAATTATA
>JAUMHP010000043.1:5148872-5165881 GCA_032361065.1 Enteromius trimaculatus | reverse complement strand
TTTTCACTGAACACAAAAAGTTATAATAAAAAAAAAAAAACATAAAAATTTGTATTGTTTTAACTTTCATTACATATTGAATCTATTCAGCTATAATGTTTTTTTAAATTAACATAGATATGCAATTATATTTTTAGCTACAGTCCATCACCCAGTGGTGTGCACACTCACTAAATCCAGATGGTGAGAGCCCCAGGTGCTTCATGCGTGTGCGGACCAGAGCGTTCAGCTCCTGTCTCTCGGAGCGGCGGAACAGGCTGAGTCTCTGCTGGCTAATGCGCTCGGCGGCGCTCCCCACTCCCTTGGCCCCGCTGGAGCCCCGCCCACCTTTACGACTCAGCCGGCGCGCCCACTGCATGCTCTTCCTCCTCAGGAGTGGGTGGTCCATGCCCTGTGAGGATGAGGGCGGCTCGGACGACGTGGAGTTGCGGTGAAGACCGGAGCGGCAGAGCAGAGGCTCGCGGGGTTCACGGGTATCCTCGTAGTCCTCCACCGTGATGGACACCTGAGACTGAGACAACAACACGGTTGACTCCTTCCTTCGCCGAAACTCTGCGATAACAAAAAATGAGGGAAGGCAGGTACCTCTGAGACGGGCAGTTTGTGAGCTTCAGTGCGGTAGATGCCGATGGGAATGTCTCCTGTCGACGAACACAGTTTCTGGTAGAGACGGCCGTAAGTGCGTATCCACAAATCCTCTTCTGTGATCTTCATCTGGAAGGAACATCAAGGGCAATATCAACATCATCATTGTCTTTGATTTCATTATGACCAACGTCATTATGGGCATAACTGCAGTTTTTGAGTGGCTGGACTCACAGCACACAGGAAGCCAGATCCAGGCATGGAGTCCAGACCTAGCAGCAGTCTGGTGATGGAGATCATGTAGTCCTTCACAAAGGACTGCAACACACACAAAAGATGAAATCAGACACTGTATTTCAGACGTTCTGTGAATATTTCAGTAGACTCTTGAAGGCCAGACTCAGTGTTTAATAGATGTGACAGAAAGGCATTTGAGGAACAGTGTACAATAGCTTTTTTTGAGTAAAAGTGATGAGAATGGTAAGGAATTTAATTAAATTTCATGATTACATTTCCTTAACGATTTGAGGAAGCATCTCTTCAGATTGATTCAAACCCTATTGACTCATGAGTTTGAGAGAGAACTGCAAGACTAAGATTAACTTATTCATTAGCCCACAGGAGTATTTATAACAATGCATGCGTATTTAACAGAGGCAGACATTAGTGAAGTACATTTACTTGAATATTGCTTCACTTTTTGAGTATCTGTACTTCACTTGAGTTTTATTTTTTTCTGGAAACTTATGACTTTTACTCCACTACATTTCTACCAAGGTCCTCAAAGTAAAACGTAGTTTATATAGTATGTAGCTTTGAAGACAAGTGGGTGATTTTTTTTTCTTCTCTAAATGTGATTGGTGTTTTTACAGGTGATAGATAGCCTATCAGTTACCTGTAAGAGACAGTATCATTTTCAAAACTATTTTTTTTGCCTACAAGTAAAGCAGTGTTGCTGGGCAGTTACATAGCTATGGTATGGTAGAGTTTATGGAAGCCCATTTCCGCCACTGAATAAAAAAAGATTATTGCTACTTTTTATCTCGCAATTCTGCCTTTTTTTCTCAGAATTGCGTGATATAAAGTCACAGTTGTGAGAGATATAGTCCCAATTTCGTGATAAAGTCACAAATACCAGATATGAAGTGATGTAAAGTCACAATTGCATGATATAAAGTCAAAATTGCGAGTTATTACAGTAAGTCACAATTGCGTGATATAGGCCCGGTTTCACAAACGGGTCTTAGCTTAAGCCAGGACTAGGCATTATTACATATTACAGGTGTGCATCTTAACACAGAACAATGACGCTTTTCCACTGCGGGGTACGACTCGGCTCAGCTCGGCTCATTATGGCACGGCTCAGTTCAGCTCGGTTTGGGCTTCCACTGCAGTTTAGTACCACTTTAGAGTGGGCGGGATTATTCACGTGTCGTTATAGTTGTGCCGCCTCTGCTGCCATGACATCATCGATAAACGCGCCACAAACAAACACACAACAATGGAGCATATCGATGGAATGGTGTTCTTAATTCTCGGCATGTGGATGTTTTTAACAGCAAGATGAAGGAGTTTGTTTCAAAAACAAAGAAGGTGCGTTTCTTCAAACAAAACATTTGCGTCCTACCCTTCGCTGGCTGTGCTGATTTAAATCTAGCGGGTCTGTTGTGTCTCATGTCGCAAGTTCAGTTCAGTAATGACGATTTTCTCCGGCAAATCAGTGACCAGCAGAGTTCACACGTCACGTTTTGGTAACGGTTCTGCTCGCTTGGAACCTCGGCTGAGGTGGTACTAAAAAAAGGACCAGGTACCAGGTACTGTTCCCAGTGGAAACCCCCCCCCCCAAAAGTGAGCTGTACTGAACCGTGCCGTACCATACTATGCAGTGGAAAAGCGCAATATGACACTGTAATTTAACAAGAAATCTTTTTTCTAAGCAAACAATGTGTTTGTGTATTAATTGTAGCAGTGGATCATTTTCAATTATGAAAGCATGAATCCCTCAGTATGATAAATCAATTAAAAAAACAACTGTAATTTAGTCATGTGTGGATCACATGCATTAGTTACCTGATACAGCAGAGTGTCTAACATACTGACACTAAACACCTTTCCTGCCGCAAACGGTAATCTGAACATGAACACCAGGTTAGAGCCTCTCTCTCTCTCTTTCTACAGCACAAATGAAGCAAAAGATGAGATATCAAGTTATTTTAGACATGAATGCATTACGTTTTATATAGTATTGTAGTTGTGTCTTACCTTTTCCAGTTTGGAGAGAGCCAGAGAATAGTGGTCTTTCACTTTGAACTGCATGAAGCGCATGTTAGCCGGGTGGGTGAGTTCAGTTATGATACTGAGAGCTGGAAAAAGCCTTTGAGAAACAGTGAGGAGAGAGCATCAAGCCCCCAAACGCCTCAAGCTGAATGACGGACATGTGCAAGGACCTACCTGAAGAGTGTCTGAACATTAACAATGGTCTTGGCATCAGCCATGTAATCCTCCTCAGCGATCATGGAGCTCTCTTTGTCCACCACAACCATGGTGTCAGCAAACGTCACACCACAACGCAGAAGACTATCCAAACTGAGCACACAGAGTTGAGGGATCAGTAAAATGACACAGACAGAGACTCAAAATTTAAATTCTCATTTACTCTCCTTCGAGTAGTCCCACATGGAAAGAACCTATATGAAGATATATGCGCTTATATGAAACCCATATGCAGTATATATGCACATATATAATAATATATATTCCACATATAGGCTAAATTGAGGCCACAAGAGTGACACAAACAGTAAAAATCAGTGCTGCTGGAATGTTAATGAGTGCTCAAACTCAAGAACAAAATGTATGTGAACACCTTCAAAAACGCTTACTTGTCGATGGAGCCCACTGTGTAGAAAACCATAGGAAACCAGCAGATGGCCTCCAGGAAGTCTGCTTCAGGTCTAGCAAACAGCACAGAAAGACGCACTGAGGTGATGCTTTGGCAAACACATGCAAAATGAATTAGCGAGGTCTCAGTTGTCTCTTTCCAAGAAACTATTTTAAGAAACTGACCCAATGTCTATAAAAATCACCCTGCTCCAGGGCATCTAAATAATGAAATCCAGCCTGCAGCTGCTCCCCAGTGTACATCCAATTAGGAAAACAACAAGATGACTCAGAGTTTTATTATATTTGATTGCATCATGTGACGAAGAAGGTTACAGGAGAACCGATGATTATGTGCCATAATAAATACAAAGCAAAGGATGGATAATATAGACAATATAAAGGCTCTACTCTTTCCTAATGCTTTTAGGACACTCACACATTCTCCAGGAGCAAAACGATGGGGTTGAGCTCCTTCCTGGGCCGGTAATACGCCCGCAGCGGAACGATGAAGTTATAAAGGCCGTTTCCAGCGCTTTCTGCGGACACGATAATCAGTTTGTTTTTAAAGCCGTATGAGCGAGCGTCCTCGTAGGGCATATGATGACAAGCCTGAGAAGATAATGTGCTGTTAGGATGCTGTGCTGTGAGGGCGTAGCTGAAGAAATCCTGTGTACTGTCATATATATAAAAGATTCAGAGAGGCAGACGTTCACCTTATCCAGGCGCAAACAGCAAAATGGCATCTTCTCCTGCAAGAGGTGGCAGAGAGCGGGAGAGCTGCCGATGTATGGAGAGTTCAGCGGGTAGCCTTTGACCCATCTGTGAGAGAAATACAAGAATAAACACTATCATTCACAGTATTTTTGTTTTTACTGTGTTTTGATCAAATAATTTTAGCCTTTGGTGAGCATTAAAAAAAATAACACAGATGCCAAACTGTATTGTATCTACAATAAAATCAATACTTTCTACTTCTGAAATTCAGATAATCATTGTATAATCTATAAATAAAACTATAAATAACATAAACAATGGTTTGTCACACATTTTACTCAACTCCTAAAATAAGCTGCAAAGTGGACCAGACTTCATGCTAACAGTCAAACACTTCATGAGACTAATGAGATCTAGACCAAAACCAGGACCAAGTTCTGGATGATCGAAGACTCACTCGCAGTGTGCTCCCCACCACTGGCCTTTCTGCTCCCCCACTTCCTCCTCCTTCCCCTCCTCTCCTCCCTCGTCCTCCGACTGGTCTCCCAGCAGGTCAAACGTGGGACTGTGCACCCCATCAACCACCTCCAGGACGGGGGCGATGCTGTGTCTCCTCTCCTCCCCTGAGTCACTCACGGCGGGCAGCGCTAAAGTGTTACAGCCACCCACTTCTGTCCTGGAGCCACTTCTGCTCACAGTCCCACTGCTCAGAGCTGGCGGCCCCGAGCCCTCTGGACTGCTGTCACTGGAGTCCTGCAGGTCTATGGCTACTGTTCCTACAAATTTGTGAGTTAGAAGAAATCCAAATATTAACTTTATTGCACATTTCACATTTATGGTACATTATTAATCACTGCAGAATTATTTAAAATAGCCGATGTCTGTCTTATTATTTTTTTATGAAAATCAAATAACTTTCTCAGGGGATAGAGTTTAAGAGAAAGAGAGCGTGGTTGAAAAAAATGGTGTAAATTAGCAGATCGCCTCGAAATCGCTTTCAGCACCCTCAATCAAACTACTCAAGACACAGCAGAACTGAGTTCCTGTGCTTTTCACTAGATGGTGATACTGCACTAAAATGGGACTTGGTTTGCAAAACAACCTAGTGAAATTATGCAGGGAATTGTTTTGTGTTTCTCTTTTTCTGTTTACATCCACACGTCCACAGCAAAGAACAAGACTGTGTTCTACCGATACTGTAGTGTTGTAGAAGTATTCATGGAAATTCTGAAAAATTAACAAGAATAATTTAATTGTTAATAAGCGCAAAATTATTTAAAAAAAAGTTTTCATACCGTGAAAATAATTCCCTGATCATAATTATGATAACCATAATCACGATGAAACTCAATAAGAATAAAATTACATGAATATTTTTCGATACAATGGTAATAATAATAATAATACACAAGTAAGACTTAAGTGAACCAAAGATAATACCAAATAATATTTTGTTTTTACAATTTTAATTATTATTCGTATAATAAAAATAGTTTATTTGGATTTATATATACCAAATATACCACCAAAGGGAAAAAAATAAATGAATAAATAACATTTAATAAAAATGTTGGGTGGGGCCTGGGGCCTATTCCATAAAACAAGTTTACCAAATAAGCCAGGCAGATAGCCTGACTTATTTTAATACAAAATAACTGGCAATAAGTCAGACTAACTGAAATAAGCCTGGCTTATTGGTCTTGGTCTTGGTTTATGGAACAGGCCCCTGGTTTAGTTCATTTGTTGACAATTGGATAGAGGCAAATATATGCAGTTATTTGGTAAAAGGGGGGGTAGACAGACAAAACAGGCCGGATGAATTTCAGTTCATGCTGACTTTAATGTATACGTGTAATAAAAAAAAAAACGCAACACTGCTATATAAGTACTTCTGAATACACATAGATCAGGCAAGGTTTATGACTGAAATAAAAATGTGTATTTACAGACTAACCCATGCTGGCTATAATACTGTGTACTGGCAGTCGAGTGAGGCCATGATAGATCGTCTGCGGGGCCCCCCTGGAGTTGCCCCCGGGGCCCCTGACTGGCTCTCTGTGGCCCCTGACAAAGGCTGAGTTCTCCTCCTTGGAGATGTTGATGTAGAAGCAGGTGTCAGAGGCTCCCATGATGTGACAGGGTCCGGGGTTCAAGAGGATGTTGGCTGTGTCCATCCTGCGCACCCCGATCAGACACACGCCGTATCTGCCACAGCAGTTAACAGTGTTACCGTGTAAGTTTACTGACACAAAAACATCTTTATCCAGACTTACTTCTTATGTGCATGAAAGGAGGCAAAAGTGAAACTCTTTCCCTGATATTCTCCAAAAAATTTGCTCTCTTCCAGCCGGATGTGGTGCACCTCATTGGCTGCACACCGTCGGTACGTGCGCTGCCATTGGTCGACAGAGCCAGCGCCACCCTCCCTAGATAGAGACAGATGACCTTTTGAAACAGAAACCTTATGTCGTTTGAAACCCTTAAGACTTTCGTTCGTTTGTCTTTTCACTTAAAGTCTATTACAACAAAACTCTGAAGCTAGAAAAGTCCATAAGGAGATTGTAAAAGTAATCCATATTAATCAATCGGTTCAAACCCAAGTTTCTGAAAAACACGATTGCTTTACTGTATATGATAAACAAACTTAATTGAGGTTTTTAATCACATTGATCAATACATAGGGTAAATCAATGTTAGATATACAGTAATTCACTGTTTGGTCATGAAACATAGTTTCGCTGCGTCCGAAATCACATACAGTACTTCCCTACTGTATAGTACGTGAAAAACAATAAGTAGGCGAGATTTCCAGATTTTTTTTGAGATCCGTCCAGATTTTTCAGTATGCAAACGGTGGACACTTTACAATCCCATGAGTCCATGGGAGAGGTCATATTCTAAAAATGTCGGAAACCAGAGATGCGGCTCTTTTTAAGAGCAAGTAGCATTACCCCGTTGTTCGAAAAACGTTGTTCATTGTGGTTAAATTACACTTATTAATGTATAATCAAAGTAAACGGCGGACTTATTAAAAGTTTAAACATTGTAAATCGATGAGATCATTTCATGAATCAGCTGTAAAAGATTGTTTAATCATTACTGAGCACATCTAGCATTTTTTTGGTAATTTTTGCTCTGTTGTCACGACACATGACACACGACACACGACAACATCAACACAGCGGATGTAGTATGTCTGAATTCCATTCATACTATATAGAACGGTTTTAATGGTCGGGCAGTACGTTCAAATTCAAATGTACGCAAGTAGTATGCGATTTCAGACGTAGCGAGTATGTGAATTTGTAAATGCATTAGTAAATGTTAACATTACCTAATAATAATACATGACGTGGAAGTATAGTTCATTCTTAATTCATGTTTACTAGTTAACTAATGTTAACTAATAAACTTTATTGCAAAGTGTCAACATGAACTTTTTGAAGTGTTAACAAGTTTATATAAAGACCTTTCAGTGGACAAAAATCTTGCAATTTGTGTTTCGAAGATAAATGCAAGTTTTACAATTTTGAAAAGACATGAAGTTGAGTTGTTAAATGAATACTTATTGCATTATTTCAGTATGATGCTGTTGAATGACAATGGGCACCTTTCTTTCAGAGCTTTGGAAAAGCTGCTTGCGATGAGCTTTGGTTCATCATGTGACTTTCACATCACAACCTGTTTTTGGTGGTTATCGGTGTATTATAACGGAAGTAAACAAAAGATTAATATTTCAGTAAGTTCTTGCAACCGCAGTTTCTTTAGAGCGTATGAAAAAGAGCAGCATGGACCTTCTTCCAGATTTCTTTCATTGTACTCCACAAAGGAATCATATATGAGGGTGAGTAAATGTTGACAGATTTTAATATTTTGGGTGAACTATTTCTTTGACATGTCCTTCACACGTATTTACAGCTTGGGAAAACACTGTCTCTTACAGATGGGCAGAGAAAATAAAAACCGCTTAATGTGTCTTTGACATCCCTGCAACGTCTGGGAAGATGAAGGGGAGGTGAGAACCAGAGGGAGTGGAGGAGTGTTAAGATGGAGGAGGTGAAGAAACAAGGACGCATGACGCAAAGTTAAATTCACAGTTTACGGGATCTTTGCCGTTGTGTATATCAATGTGTATGCCTCAATATTTTACAGTTGGTGGGTCTGACCTGTTGAGGGGCTGGAAGGCGCCTGCTCGCTGCTTGAAGGCCTCTGAAGATGCTGTTCTGATAATAAAAAATTGAACAGTTAAACTCATGCTGACGGTTCAGCGAATGAGCACTCTGTTGATCTGTCCTTTATCTGGTCTATGTATGCGTGGAGCGGTTTTATTTTCGGCATCACGTTTGTTTAAATACACTCAAAGAATTGAAACAGAGTGCAGCATTCAGATTCTGGAAACCCTAGAAACTGTACAAATCTATTATGAACTACAATGTTGTCAAAGGGATAGTTCACCCAAAAATTTAAATACTGTCATTCATGACTCACCCTCATGTCAAACCTGTAAGACCTTTGTTCATCTTCGGAACACAAATTACGATTTTTTTGGATGAAATCCGAAAGCTCTCTGACCCTTCATAGACAGCAATGCAACAACCACATTCACGGCCCGGAAATGTAAAAAATGTGAAAACAGGTGTGTATTTTTTGGGTGAACTATCCTTTTAATCAATGGTATATTGTTTTGTTAAAATGTTGTAAATATGTTTTTAAAGAAATCATTTTTAGCAGCAGTATTTGTGATGAAAAACAACATTACCCAGGGTTCTGTGCAAAAGCTTCCACCAATCAGAGAATACCAAAAGGACTATGCTTGAAGTACTTCAAACTAAATACTTGGGTCTGTTTCAATGACTTGCACTAACTTAAAAATATAGTGTTTCTGTAGATAACAACTTAAATGGATAGTTTTAGATTTCACCATCTTTTTTAATTTGATTGTCTTTCGCAATGCTTCATGGGATTGTAGTTCTTTCCCTCACTAAAGCCATTAAGTGCAACCTTTTATCTTTTTCAAACACTTTTTTTTTCTTCAGATATACATTTGTAATCTGATCCACCTCATAGCTAGTTGGTTTGATTCAAGGCTTATAATACTTTAACTAAGACTTTAAATTGCCTAGGAGAAAAAAAAAAACGCTTCCAGAACCAGCATTGCTAAAAAAGCGAGCGGACATTTTTAATGCATGCTATTAACATCCATTCTACTGTACATCATAAACCCCACACGTCTTTTAACACCAGACAGATGATGTTTTAGTGACACTGCCCTCAAAAATACATATTTTAGATTATAATGCACAGAAATTTGGTTGGTCATTAAAATTTGATAAGCTACTGTAGATGAAACGCTGTAATCAAAAGTCTAGCTACTAGGGATGAATAAATATGAGAGGGGTGTTTATACTCACTGTCCTCTAGAGGAGTGAATCAATAAGGTGATCAGGGTGGAGGTGGCAGGACACACACAGTTGAGGGCCAACATGGCATACTTAAACTCTTCCTCACAAACCACATGGTCTGCAAAATAAACACAGGGAAACATATTCATTCTCAGATTTCTTATCATGAAATGTTCAATACAAGCTATGCTCCATTGACATTTTATTGATTCTCAGAGAAAATCATTCCATTCTTCCCAAAGATTAAGCTTGCAACCTGTATTCTTGTTCAAGAGCTTTTTGTGTGAAATTGTGTGTTATTTGAGCTATAAAGTTGTCGCAGTTCAACATGGATAATAACCCTTTATTATATTTAACTTCTAAATCAATATATACCCCTTTTTGGGTATGTGACATTTTTTTCATGTCTCTGAAAGTATTTAAAAATATACACTAAAAACAGAAAAAAAAATTAAATATTACAATTTAAAATAATGTTTTTTATTTGATTATAATTTAAATATAATTGTTTTTTTTATGCAAAGCTGAGAAGCCATTATTATGATCCTTTAGAAATAAATCACAAAATTGTGCATTCTTTTTTTTTCTTTTGAATATTAAATGTATGCATCGCAACTTTTCATGTAATACGTCCTTTATAAATATATATATATATATTGCAACTTTTGATTTAATAAGTGCTTGCCAAGAATGTAAGTATTATTCTAAATAAAATGAAATAAAATAAAATAAAAAAAACTTATACGCCATACTCCACAAACTCCAAAGTTTTTCCATATTCCATTATGTTCTTACTTCAACTTAGATGAGCTGATATGTATCTCTCCCGCCTCAGTGCGTGCACTTAATTACTCTAGTGCCACTATGTTAGAATTAGCTTAGCCCCATTATTTCCTTAGGATCCAAAGGGGGGATGAATTTAGAAATCACCAAACACTTCCATGTTTTCCTTATTCAAAGACAAGTTACATGTCTAGTTACACGAGTACCTCAAAATGACATATAATGTATGGCGGAAGCGCCCTTTGCAGCACTTTGACCTCGGCTATGATATGCTATTACTGCGGCGAGGTTGAAGTGCCGCAATGTGCCTTTCCGCTACACATTATCGTGTTTTTTTCCACTTAAAAAATTGCCACGTTTTATTTTGTGTCACCGTACTTACTTGTGTAACTACTGTACTAATGTAACCGTCTTTAAATATGGAAAATGTGGAACTGTTTGGAGGTTTCTAATTTCATCCCTGTTTGGATCCTAAGGAGTGAATGGAGCTAAGCTAAATACTAACATAGTGGTGCTAGAATGATGCACGCACTTAATGGGGAATGATACGTATCAACTTGTCTAAGTTGAGGGAAGAACATAGTGGAATATGGAAAAAACTGTGACGTTTTCCTTTCATAACAGTATTCTATAATATTATGGCTTTTCCAAGCCTGGAAATCAAATCAAAATGTCCTAATATTTGATCACAAGAACCCTGGTAATATAGAGTGGCAATCTCCGCACAACATTAATTGAAACTCATTCCTCTTGATTAATATTGCTAACCCATTTGCACATCTCACTTCACTGAATTTGATTTTAAAGACACATATCACAGGGGTCAGAGCCTCTCAACTCCGTTAACAGAGTGTGAAATAAGGCAACGCCGGGGATCTCATGCTCCTTTAACTCCCTTGCTCAATACAGCTGCCCTCTTAAATGGCCTCCACACAGTTGAGTGAACACACATCAGCTTCAGACCCCGCTGCCATTTAAAAGGCAGCAAATGTACCAGAAAAACACACAAAGATAGACAGTTTAGAACAAGAGAAAAAAGCTGAGGGCATGGTAGGACGTTTATTAATACTTAAAAAATTAAAATAACACATTCATTCGGAGAAAAAATAGCAGGTATGGCACTAATGACTGTCTCACGGATGAAGCAGAATTTTCATGTGGCTTATTAGCGGTGAGCGAAAACACATTTTCTAATTTTGCTAATTAGCAAAATGAGTCAATAAAATCGCATTAGCATTGAGGAAAACATTGACTCCAGATGTGCATTTCAGTACCATTTACTACAATTTAATTCAGTGCAGACTTGGACTGAAGTCAAAACATAATGGACAGAAAACCACTCTCAAAACAAAACAAACAAAGGCATAAAATACAGCCTTTTTGTAAACCGAATCCCAGGTAAACCGTTCAGCCCTCTTATCAGTCCTTGTCCTTTGGTCTATTTTTGGTTGTTTTGGAGATTTTTTTTTTTGCTCATCAGAGGACATAGACATCACCTCTAGGCTAGGTAGCTTATTAAAAAACCTGTTCCTCTCACGATCGGAAATAAACGATAGGAGTGCAGACTGTTTCCTCGTCCTGTTGCTTTCTGCTTGAGAGGGAAGTGGTAGAGTCATTATTGCTTTATTAGGGTGGATGTGTTAACCATGCATGCTCTGAATTTATTTTTTTGCTATTTTTCTCACAGGGTGGATTTAAGAATATACCAACCATTTTTAGCACTGCATAAATGACGTGATACATGCTGCATTTTTTATATGAACAGTCTTTTATACAACAGGCCAGGAACAACTGACACAACCATAGCTGGATTTTACTGACATCTATTCAAACACGCTACTCGCCCAAGGAGAGAAGAATGCTCCAATTGTCTGAATAACCCGAGTCAATTCAGAGAAATGCGTAGGCAAAGGCACGCACAAGGATTGAAGGTAAAATTGTGAAATGAGGAAAATCAAAAGGAGAGTAGGACTGATTGTTCTCTGTGGAACAATTTAGAAAACTTTTTGCTTTGAAGACTCGTTTCTTTGTACTTTTTGTTTAGTATCTAGTATTGTTTTGATAAGCGTTTTTTTCTCTCTATTAAACGTTTAATAAATTTTTTACTATGTTACTGGTGAACTTAAAATATCTTTTCTTGTTAAAGGTGCTGTATGTAGGATTTTGACTTTACTAAAGCATAAAAATACCATAAGATATTTAAGAAACATGCTAAGTTACCATACTTGTTGATCTGAAAAACAATGCTACAGTCAATGATTTTCCTTTGAAAATGAGCGTTCTGGCCCGGAACGCAGGTTGTTGTTTGGGTTTGCGAAACCTGTCCACCGTCAGTTCATCATGTTTCAGAACCCTGGGTGGCCAGTTGCCGATAAACACAGCACATTCCATTGTCATTGCACTCGTTCTAGTTGTTGTCTTCAATTTGGCAACCTACGTGTGCGTAGATTTATTTGAACTGCAATACCTAATTCAACCACTGAGTGTCAATCCTACATATAGCACCTTTAAATATTCTGGGTATTTAAATATTAATACTTTGATAGACGTTCACTGATGTATTTACGGTTTGATATAGTATTTTTCTAAAAATAAAAAAACAAGTAGAAAGTGTTTGTTTTAATTTGTTTTGTCAAGGCAATACTGTCTTGCGTTGCAGTGTTTTGTCTATATGTTGTTTATTTTTGGTTTTAATGATCTTGACAAAAAGTTATTGACCTAATATTATTTTGACAAACGTTGCTTTATTTATAAATAAATAAATAAATAAATGTTTTCTTTTCATTTTGTTGTTGATTCCTTCTTCCTTTGGGGGTTAAATGGATAACATAAAAAAATATAAGCCGTACATATTGCAAACAGATCTACTGAGCACAATATGTACTACTCTACTCATATCGATTTATTCACCCTCTTTTATGCTTTTATAATATACTGTATATTTACAGCTCAAATATTTAATATACTGTAATTCATATTTATAATCCTGCATAAGCAAAACATCGCTCTGTTTCTTATAGTAGAATATCAACATACTGTATACATATAGTTGTTTCAACCGTGTGAATTATATTTGTCTGGATCTACATTCTGTATTTTGTATATACAGTATATACAGTATATATAGCCAATAAATGGATTAATCAGTTATTAACACGGCTTGTTCTTTTTCTGTTTTGTCCTTAAGTTATTAATTAAACATCTTTTGTCTCACTGTCATGTAAATAAATAAATAAGGCTTGCTCTTTGAATTATTCTCCACGTCAGACTGAAGTGGTGGAGGCAGCACTTCAAGACGCACATTCACTCATCAAGATCAAACGGTGAATTAAAGACCTCTGTTCCTCCTCATGCAGACTCTTTCTGCTCAAGCACTTCATCTCCTCCTCCACCAACTCCCTCATTTCCAGCGGCCTCGGAAAACGCACGCTGACCTCGACTGAAGCGGGATGTGGTGGCACAGCAGGCCATGCACTGTGATAATTGTGTTTCTAGACTCCTTTTTTCTCAAAAGCTGCTGTTCCGAGTAGTGCAGCAGCAAAAGATTGAGCTCATTCTGTCAACCCCAGCAAGACGGTAACGACAGTGCCACTTCTCTACCATTAGCGTTAATTAAAGCAGCACGCTGGTTATGTTTATGAATGACCCGACTATTGATATAGCCACGCTAACACGCCGCAGAACTGAAAGAAGCAAAGCGGCCAGTTACTATTTCCAAACATGCCCACGGAGAGGAAAAGAAAATCAATTAACGCTGCAAAAGTCGAACAAAACAAACAGCGGCCCAGAAGTCCCAGAATAACCGTGCAATGCTTTTTTCCTCCGACGAACCACTCCATGAGCTTACATTGATGTGAACATTAAGGTGCGATTAAGCTATTTGTAGAGCTGAAGTCAAGTCTCCAGTCATACTCATGTATGCCGCCCACTCAGCCACTTAGTGCATATATTCCAGGCAGTGTCACAACATGCCCGATATGCATAGAAAAACTGCATATTGATGCGTTCCACCGAACTGTCAAGAAGCAAGGGCTCTGTAAACCACCAAGACGACATACCGCCCACAAGGGATAACCACCTCTGACTGATAGCAAACATACATAAATTTCATATATCGCAAGCGTCAACTATAACTCTGAATAACAGAAGCACATCATTATTCATAATCCTGCTGACATGTTGCACGAACAAGCAGATAAAACAAACATTTGGCAAACGCATCAGATACTTTTGAAAACATTATGTCCAATGTTTTCAATAGACTGCTTAGATGGCTTCATATTTGTATTTTTGGGTGAAGCATAAATTCCTTGATGATCTATATGAGTTAATCTAAATTTTGCACTCTTTCATAAATACACATGAGAAAAATCTATTCAAAATATATTAACCAGACCTACATTTTATGTTTCTGATTTTTAGAAATGCACACTGAAATACTGTAAAATGTAAGTTTCACTTTAAAGTACATTTTAAATAATTATGTTTTGTCATTTGGTTAAAAATACACTTATTTTGATGTGTTTACTAACATACTAAAGCATTTACTTTAACATTAATTTATTATCATTACCTTTAACTTCATAATTTTTGATTCAAGATTTCATTACACCAAAACAAAGATGTATTTCAGATTTTGCTTTTTGGGTCATGAATGTAAGTGTCACAATACTGACTGGCTCCGTTCTTGCCCTCCTCTGAGGGGGGACCAGCAGCTCTGGGTTCGACTGCCAGATCGTGTGATAGTGTGTAATCTGTGCTTGATCTCTGGGTAAAGCTCAGCTGACTCATCCTGTCCGTTCCTCCTCCGTCTTCTCATTGACCCTGATACCAGCGCCACCACCACACGCTGGGCAGACCATCTTGCTCTCAGCATCCCAGCTGCAGGTAAAGTATCTCTTTGGGCCATACAAATGAGGTTCTTCACGTGAGAGAGCAATGCATCCTTCTTCTCATTTCTTCATCTGCTGCTTACTGGAGCGTCTGTGATCTGGATCTCTAATTATTGCTTCATCTCACATCCTACTGCACCGTGAAATTCTCCATATCATTTCCTGGGAATCTCCATAAACTAACACAGAATTCACACAAACAAATCGCCACACTTTCTTTTACAGGGCCATTATAGATTAGTCAACTAGCTATACCAAGTTACTGCTTTTTTAGTTAGTAACTCCCTACCCCAAGGAGGTCAACTGAATGAACACGGATCCAAATGGAGAGGAGCTGTGAAGGCTGGAGTGCAGCAGAAGCAGGTGGAGGGTGAAGAGAATGAATTTTCTTCATTTTCCGACACAATCAAAGCTCAGTGGCTGATTGAGACAGATGAAGCGAAGGCGGATGGGTACAGTTGCTTGTGACAATCCCAGCATTGTGCAGAAGAGCCTCACAGAGCTGGAGGTTTCACTCTCCTCAGCCCAAGAAGTGATGCTTGATTGGCTGGGCTTTTGAAGATGAGAGGGGCCTGGATTGCCAAAAACAGCCTGGGTGACTATAAATCTGCCGCCAGCAGGGTTATTATAGTTTTATATATTTTATTTTGTTTTGATATATGATTTTAATTTCATTTTAATTTTGGTTAGTTCATCAATATCTTGTATTTTGTCAGTGTGTTTGTTTTTGTTGTCAGTTCAGTGCACAATAACTTTGTCAGAAACTACTCCTTTATAGATAATCTGAATACATTGTATTTATTTCAAATGTGTCAGCCAAGAATAATCTTGTAATATTTAGACAAAAATGGTTACACTTTATTTTAAGGTCTCCATAAAAGAGAGTAATAACGTAGTAAGTATTAAGTAGTAGCCTTTGTACTTAAATAAAACAAAATGTACTCACCTTGTAACTAAGTTATGTATTTTTTAATGATGTAATTCGCTAAATAGGTACCTAGTAGTAGCCTGGGCCCGCCCATACTTCCTGTGACGCTACATTCAATTTCGCGAGCAAAGTCAGTCTGGCAAAGCTGTCGTTTTAGAGCATTTCCATTCCCAAAAAAATTGTAACCAATGAGAAACGAGCCCCCCCCGTCCGGCACGACTGAGGCGGGTGTAACGTGATGACGCAGCAGACTCTGCTGTTGCAGCTGTTTTGAGAAATTTTCATGACAGCTTTTCTTTGAAAACTGAACTGAAGTAATTAAAGTAAGTAAAGACATTTTCCTACTGCTTTAATGAAGGTTACAGTGTAGATTCATCCAGTAGTATACAGAGGCATCTGATGGACCCCGGTTAAGCCCGCCTAGTAAGGTAGCTAGGCCAGACTAAGCTTGTATGAGCTTTATAGTCGCGGAAGCCAGGCTAAGCCATTGTACTTACATGAAATTAAATGTACTTACTACTAAGTACCCAATTATCTAATTACTCTGTACTATGACACCTTAAAATAAAGTGTACAGATAAAACTTGAGGAACATTAACCTTAAATTATACAGAAATAAAAATATTTTTGTAGCAATTTCCTAAGTACTGACAATTAATATTCCTCGCATTTATAATTAGTAAAGCAGTTTGAGTTGCCAACTAGTAAATTAAAGCATTTAAAAGTGGATATTAGATGTCTCTTACACAATTTGGGGTCAATAAGTGCTCACTGAGGCAAGATTTATTTGATCAAAAATATTGTAATATTGTAAAATAACTG
>JAUMHP010000043.1:5132583-5145926 GCA_032361065.1 Enteromius trimaculatus | reverse complement strand
TCAGCAGCTCCGGTCACGTGAACAAAAGCACTAATCTCACTGGTCGGCCAGTTTTTAACGCGGCGCGTCAAATAAAATTATTATTATTTTTTTTTAAATTACGCTTTTACGCCTGACGTTTTGCGCGTCGGTGTGTACACTCACATTGGCGCCCTTTGTTTAGTCACGGCGTGTTAAACGTCGGTGATATTCATCCCGGTGTGAAGAGTCCTTAATCACGACAGGGAAACACAGATACCATGTAGCACATACGAGAATTCAAACTAAGAGTCCATACATGACTAAACAGAGGAACACTCACAGAAATCATAACAATTACAATAATGAAATGTTTTTTGTAAGGTTACTGCACTTATGGGAAAAGGCAATTAATGTTGCAATGCAAAATTAAGCCTCTTTTTCTAAATGCAAGATATATTTATTGTTTATTTCTTTTTACATGACCCTGACGTTTCCTTGACACGTTTTGTGAGAGGCATTCAACTGCCTAAACAAACATCCCTTACACTGCCTTCAGGATAAAATGTTTCATGTTGAACTGTCAAAACGTGAGATCAGTGCGGAAAACGTCAAAGAGTGAAAGAGAAACGGGCTAGTACTGGAGATGTCTGAAATTGCTGCTTCCTATTTTATGGATAGAAATGAGAGGGTGGAAATGCAGAATGGAAAAAAGGTGAGAAAATTGAGTTGGAGGGGAACTTACAGCGGCAAAGCGGTCCACTTCAAATCGGTTGCTCAGGATAAAACAGGCCTCGGCATCATCCATCCTGCAGGCAATCACGACAAAAAAAAAAGGCCAGAGAAACAGGGTCAGGTTCCATAACATGGAGGAAAAGGAAAGGGGAAAAAGAGAAATACAGTGAATGGATGAGAAAAACTGCAAGTGAGGTTTCATCTAACATCTGTGGCATGCTACTATCTTAAAACTAGCTTCACCTTGTCAGAAAAAAAGGGAAGTGTGAGTTCTAGCTAATTCCAAAAAAATATTTACCTTTTAGCAGTGCTGTAAAAAATGGCTGTGATATTAATGGTAAAAAATTGTGAAAATGCTAGGGTAAAAACATGTTTGGTTTGTTAATTTCTGTAAAATTTACAGGGAAAAATCTTAAACTAAAATTTTTTTCCTATCAGTTATGTTTATTAGGGTTGTATGTTACATGTAATGTTGCTAAATGAGTGTTTCATTTTATATTTCAGTTTAATGATTTACCATGTGTGTTTGTGTGAATGACTCTGAGCTCTTCTATATGCATGTATGTTCATATATAAAGCTGCTTGTGATGGGCTTTGGTTCATCATTTAACTTTCTCATCACCACCTGCATTTGTTGCTTATCAGTGTATTTCAAAGGTACAAAACAGATTTCAGTACTTTAATAGGTTGGTATATTAACAATATATCAGTTAATGAAATTACGGTATTTAACTGTAAACGTAACTTAAAACCATAATGAGCAATGAATGCCATACAGTACAATTTATTGTATACTATATTATGTATACTATATTTACTGTAAACATTACTCTGTTGTAAAGCTGCTTTGCAATGATATGTATCATGAAAAGTGCTATACAAATACATTTGAATTGAATTGAATTGTATATAATACTATGTATATAATATTGTAATAGTACCCTGACGTCTAACTTTTCTTTTCTATTACAACACTGAGAACTACACTACAACAGAACTTTCAGGACTAATAACGGTAATAGTGATTTAATTATTTTCGGCTTTCATTGATATACTACTAAAGTGTACTACTGAATGTAAGGACAAGCATTTATGGTAAACTAATATTTTCCATCATATTTGTACAGTAACTACACATCTGCAGTGATAAAGTTCTAAAGCATTGCATTTTAAACTATATTAACTTTAAATGTATTATGAAACAAAACACCACAGTTTTAATCTAAAAGTAAGTAATTTTGCGTGTGCTTTGGTATGTTTTTAAATTTACTTTGAATTCATTCTTTTAATTTGATATTATTACAAAGTACACATGTTAAGAAACACGGTTTCTTAAATGTTTCTCTTTAAATACTAAATATTTAGCTGATCTTATATTATCTGCAAGTACAGTTTTTGATTTGACTACAAGTTCATGTTCCGTACAATTCAGCACACTTCTTTTTTGCTTAAGGTGGCTGGCATTGTTTATATATTTACTCAGCAGGTCTTACTTTGCCCTCATTAGGTCCTGGTCTTTGAGAGCAGATCCCTGCAGGTAGATGACCCTTTGAGCCCACAGCGGGATATGCAGTACTCTTCGCACCTGGACGTCCATCTCAGCAGGACATAAGATTACCACATAGTAGTCCTGGACACGATGAGCTCAATTTAGTGAAAAACGGGGTCAGACAGACACTGCAAGCTAATGAAACCCAGATCATTCGCACATAAATAGCTTGTTGAAATTAAATTGATGTTCAGTTAATCCTAATACAAGAACCTCAGCTTCAAGCGCTCCTCAAGAGGATTAACCAGCACACAGCATGCTGTCGGAGTTCAAATTAGCATGAACATACATATATTTACATGTGAGAGCGTACCCACCTGCAGTCTGGGGTGTGCGAAGAACTCGTTGAGAAAGTCCATGAGTAGGTCTATCTTGAGACAGCTGACACACAACACTACGTGCTTCTCGGTCTGGGCACGATAACGGCTGTAGTTCCCTCCGGACTTCTGTCGCTCCATCCACAAGAAAGCCAACTGCTCAAACTAAGGGAAATCCAAGCGAACAAAGCTTTATTAAGACGGTTTTACAAAGAGGCATCAGATCTGGGAAATCTGAAGGCCAAGGCAACACCTTTGTTCCTCAAACCAATACTGAACAGATTTGCAGTGTGGCAAGATGCATTACCCTCCTGTAAAAGGTCACTGCCATTAGGGAACACCATTGCCATGAAGGGGTGGAATATGGTCTGCTAGGTTAACATCTTTATGTGAATATTATGTGAGTATGTATATACGTATATATTCCCAAACTGTGCAAAGCAAAACCCTGGCAATATACACTCCCATAATGCATCTGCTGCCATCTCACATTCCTCCCTGTGTAAACAATGCACACCCACCGGGCCATACAATGTGATTTATCAGACCTGGCAATCTTCTTCCATTGCTGTGAGGTCCAGTTCTGATACTCACATGCTTATTGTAGGCACTTCCGCCGCTGGACAGGGGTCATCATGGACACCCTGACTGCAGGGTATACACAACTAAATGTGTGTTCTGACACCTTTCTATCATGGCCAGTGTTAAGTTTTTCAGAAATTTGAGCTACAGAAACTCTTTCTGTGTGATTGGACCAGATGGCATAGCCTTTGCTCCCCGCACACATCAAGAAGCCTTGTTTGTTTGTCCCTGCACAACTTTTTTGGTAGGCACAAATGACTGTACATATGGGGACACCCCACAAGTCATACAGTTTTGAAGATGCTCTGATCTAGTCTTAGCCATCACTAATTTGGCCCTTGTCGGAGTTCCTCAGACCTTTTCACTTGCCCATTTTCCAGCATCCAACACATGAAATTCACTTGCAGTCTAATATACCCCCACTTTGCCATTGTAAAGGCAGCATTGTATTTTACAGTATTGTTACTCATGCACTTGTTATAGTAATTATTATAACTAGGTAAAAACTAGGTATTGTCCCTGAACCTACCTCTAAATCTTATCCCTTCCTCATGTACAGTAGTTACCTTATATTACTAGCACTTTCTTAGGATGGTATATTTCATATTTCATTTTAATGAGTGTCACCATTATGGTATTTAGTGTTTGCGTGAATGACACTTAGCACCTTCTATATATGTTCATATTTAAAAGCTGCTTGTGATGTTTTGGTTCATCATGTTTTGGCTCATCAATAATTATTATTTAGTATCTGTATTTTTCCTTAATACTTGATTTGTTTAATTCGTTCACCACTGGTGTGCAGATATTGGTGATGATGTGGATCATGTCGGTTGTCTTGTACTTTGTGTGGGTGATATTGGCAGTGAGATTCTTTTATGTGTTCCTGCATGTTTATTGGGGGGCGTAAATGTCTAACAAAAGTGCTTTGCTCCCGGTATTGAGTACATAAAGGGATTCTCAGCTAAGATTCGAGGTGTTTTATTGCGAGTCGTGTGTAATGTCTGCTATTCAGTGGCTTTCAGGCAAAGGGTATTTGGGAATTGAGATTTGGCACTGTTTAATTGCAATAGAAAAGCTTCAAATAAAAAAACTCTTTGCAATGTGTGTGCAGGGAGCGATGGAATACAGCGGCTGCTGTCAGTCTGTGTGTCGAGATGGCTCTCTGCGGTACTGGAGATTTCCCCTGTCAGGCCAGAAACAAACACAGCCTCGGACGTAACGCTCACGCACCAGCTGCGTGTGGGGGGCAGCAGTAAATGTCAGCTGGTATTTGTGGATGAAAAGAGTAGGAGGGCCTCACTGGAGCCACTGCCATTTCCTGTGTGACGGAAACATACCAGCCTCCCAAAGAGGAAACTGGCAGGGAAGCCCTCACATCACACATGAAAGACAAGCTCGCTCTCATCTCATTCTCTCCTCAGCCCCGCGGGAGCCTCGCGCTTGTGAGCCAGTGTGTGCGAGGCTTGTTTGGGTGAGTGTGTGTCAGCAATACAAGGTATATGCTGAACCGGGATGTGAAACGGGACGTGCATCATTAAAGCGCTGTGTACATAAAAGTGCATCTCAGCTTACGTCTGTGCGCTTGTGCGTGTCAGACTGTGAAAATCACCAGCTGTGACGCGTCTCATGAGGCCTTATACACAAAAGTGATTCGACTCAGCGCCTTTGTCATCATAACCACATAATATTTGCATAAAATGTCTGACAGTAAAAATCATGTGAAGGAACAAAGCAGAACTACTGTTAAGAAAACTGAGAGAAGTCAAGATAAAATACTTTCTTTTATTCAATATAGGTTCGCTGTAAACATTTTTTTCACTCTGTAAACTGTAAATCACAAAATATACCTAAATTATGTATAGTTTCAAACCTCTTTGTGAGAATTTGCAGACATTTTGATCGAATATCAAGTGGGACAGATTTATTGTATTAATATAACCTAAGGTTGGTGTCACTGGTATATGAATTTGGTAGCAGAAAATATATACAGTATAAAAAAATGTTTGCTGTATTAAATAGTACAATTAAATGAAACTGTTAAGATGGTTTTGGACCAATCAGTAAATTCCAGGACAGATGTGAGAATCTGAAATTAAATCTGAAAATAAATAACTAATAAAATAAATAATAAAAAATAAATAACTCTTCTTGCCAATTGGTTGGCCGAAGTTTGTTTTTGTTTGGTGTAGGTCCTGCACCCATAGTGTTTTGCAAGATCGCATAGAGCATAGACCTTTAAGACTTTTTGGCAGCCTTCTGTTTTCATTTCATTTAAAAAATATAATTTCAAATTTCCATGCTCATCATTTTATATTTAAAACATTAATCTCATAAGAGTATTTATAGAATTAAAAATGCAGTGCAAATGCATTTAAGCTACGTCTGGCTTATTAATTATGCATTACGCTGGTTAAATAAATCAGTAAATATATTGCAACGATGGATTTTGTTGACAGTAACAGCCCATAATGTTTTATTATTCTAATGAAATGTATTGATTAAATGTAAGAGAAATATGCATATATGCATTCATTTATTAATTATGCATTGCTTTAGCCCATATAAAATGACAAAATGTGCATGGAACTGTAAAAGTTCATTTCTATCACTGACAGTAACATAAAAGGAACAGAGGAAAAGTGACTGTCTGTATTCATTATTAAATGTTTACTCCAGTATTTCTCACTCCATGCTACTCACAGTTGCTACTAACATCAGTTGCTCCCTTGTCAACATTGGTTGGCTAAAAATATCCAAATGGGTAAACGGCTGTCTTCCATGGGCTGCACGATGCCAAAATATTGCTATGATTATTACTTCCTGCCAGTCATTGCAGGTTATTGTACACACAGAAAATGATAACTTGGGGAATTCAGCAATGCATTAAATGTGGATGCCACTCTCAAAACATCCACAACTGTGCATATAACATGCACGTCCACATATGTACGCTAAACTTGCTAATATTCAGAGTAAGAAGAGGAAGCGATTGTGATATAAAACTAATCAAACAGTTCAATAAACAGTACGAGAGTTTCTTAGAAGAGTAACTTCTACACACAACATTGCATGGTTGTTACATGGACTTTTTCTAGTTTTGATCCAAAAGTGACAACAGTTTCAAACAAAGCCTCGCAGAAGCATTGCGCATTAGTTGAGTGAAAAATTCAATGACTGACTCTTATGTGCAGTAGTGACTTGCAGTAACTATTCAGTGTCATACAGTACAATGAAAAGTGTGATTGTCTGAGTGTGTTTTATTTACCTGTATTGGTAGAACTATAAGAGCTACACAGATCATGATGACCACCAGCAGCTGAGAGGGCCAGATCTGAGGTGTAACATCACCAAATCCCACCGTAGAGAAGGTGACAACACAGAAATACAGAGAGTCAAAGAGCGTAAGGTTGTTCCCTGCTCGTTCCAAGTGCTGAATACCACAAATACTGGAAAAGAAAGAGAAAAGAGACTAAGAACAGCTTGAATATGAGCTGTCTCACCCTCCATAGACAGCAACACAACTGAAATGGTCCCAGGTCTTGAAACGTAGTAAAACCATTGGTAAAACAGTCAGACAGCTCTCCGATTGCATCAAAATTATCTTAATTTGAGTTCAGAAGATAAACTAAGGTCTCATGGTGTTGGATCGACGTGAGGGTAAGTAATTAATGACAGAATTTTCATTTTTGGGTGAACTAACCCTTTAATGCTTTTTAGAGCCTGACAGACGTGGTCACTACGAACCGTTGGATTCTTAATAACTTCTACTTGTGTCCCATGAACAACAGACATGGTCCATTTGGGAATGGACATGGCGGTGAGTAAATAATCCCTGAATAAACTATACCCGAAAGGCTTTTCAGGTTTGCAGGGATTTGCATGTGCATGGAAAGCCAGAGGGTTTATATCATCACCTGATGGTTTGAAGCAAACTGTGATAAACGTGAGCCAAAACACAATAATTGTGTGATGAGCCATGCGTAAGGCGATGTGATGCGAACCCTGTTTGTGTGTCTGTGTGTGGGTTATATTTCAGTACGGCTAGTGTGTGTGTATTTGCTCGGTGTTGAAAAGCTGGTTGCGTCAACATGCAGCTGTCAGTGATGAAAAGGTCATTCATTTTCCCTCCTGTTTTACAGACGCACCGCTACCCTGTACCTCCCTGCTATTTACCTCACGGAACAAGAGAACACACACAACATGGTGTTTAATTAATCAGCACTTTAGAAACATCATCCTGTCAAGTCCTGTCTAGTCACACAGACTGACCGCAACATCGCACTAGCTACCATTCTGCAATGCACAATGCAAAAAGGCCTTGTTCAACAATTTACTTCTACTTATATTTTTTATATTGCATGAAAAGAATAATAGGTCTCTCACCGACCTATTGTACATTTTTTTTTATGCTGTACTATTGTAGTGTCAAAAGTAAAATTTTGAATATATTTTATAAGTCGGTGGGGATAAAAATCACATATGCATTTTTTATTTTCCACAACAAATAAAAAAAAAAGAAATGAATGAAAGCAATGTAATTTGTAATGAATACTGTTTTCAGCAAGTTTTCTAAAAATTATTTCTATTTCAGAAAATAAATCTACAGTATTTCTGTGTCAAATAAATGATTTGAACGGTTTTGAAGTGTCTATTTATATATTTTTTTTCATCTGCTTACACACATTTTCAAAACTTACACTCAAATCCAAGAATTGCACAGAAAACCTCTTGCAAAATGAAGCACTGCCTTCCAAATATCACAAACACATCTCAAACACATTTGCAAACACCGTTGCCATCTTATTAATTGCTGTTAGATTTTTGTGAGTTACAAAAAGAATTGTGTGTTGTGTTTTGCAAAAAGATTTTTTAATTTAGTCAAAGGTCGATAATTGCAGATTTGGTTGTTCTGGTATTTCAGGTTTCAGAAATTGAAGAATTTTCAGAAACAAAGAATCCTGTCAAATGTATTTTGTACTGTATCATTTTCTCCCCCAACTTCAAAATCATCCAATCGCTGAAGACGTACCGATCAGGTGTTTACAAAGTTATCATGCAAAGAAGATAAAAAAAAACCTAAACTAAACAAAAATGGTAAAACAGTGATGTAGGATGATTTGTTTTAATTTGCAGGACAAAATATAATAGGAGTTTTTAGACATACCCTAACTGTCCTGAACCGGTAGAAAATGTCATTCACAAGAGGAACATTTGAGATAAAAAAGTATAGGAATTTATTATTTTTTTTTAGAAAATAGCAATTGTTTCACTAGATAAGACCCATCTTCCTAAGATGGGATCATTTAGAGCTCTTTAAAGCTGAATTTATACTGAATTTTAGAAGTTAAAACTCGGGGGCACTATAAAAGTCCATTACATGGAGAGAAATCCTGAAATGTGTTGCACAAATAAATAACTGGTCTAATTTCTTAATGACTGAAGACAGAAATACATGAATGTCTTAGTACATTATCTGTACATTTCCGTTCTGGAAGTGAATTATTCCTGTAATAGGTAATAAGGTAGGGGATGTAGGGGGTGATTAGGGATGTAGTATATGGTCATGTAGAACATGTGCTTTATAAGTACTAACAAACAGCCAGTATGTAAACTAGTTACTAGTGGGAATTGGTCCCTGAACTGCAGTGTTACCTTAAATATCAATCCACAGTATTGTCAGAAATAAACGTAAGGCCCTGTTTTTGTTTTTCTCTTACCAGGTGAAGATGAGGCAGAGCAGGGTGCTGATGAGGATGAGCACTTGGTTGAACATGGCCGAGTGTGTTCGCTGAATCGCTCTGTGCAGGTCATTCTGAAAACAACATGAAGGACGAGAGAAACAGAGAGATAAAGAAGGCAGAGATGAGAGACAGTGAGACGTTTAATAACAGAGAGCCATTGTGCTTGTACTTATGATAAAAATCCAAAAACAATCATTCAGGGCTCGGGTAAATTCGATAACCAGCAAGCTTTCACCAGCAGAGGACAGATACATTCAGGAGAATAAGGCATGAGGAGGAAGTGAGATAGAGATGGAGAGGAAATAAGAGCCTTGTGATGAAAGTGGATACACATTGACACAATTGTTCTGGAAGAAAGGATAGAAGATAGGCTTCATTTCTTACAATCATGTTCTCGAGAGCGTGTTTGGCCAGCCAGCAGTTCAGGAAAACAGGAATGAACAAGTTTCTGAGGGAGGGCAAAATCACCTGATTGGAAAGAAAGAAAAAAAAACAAAAACAACAAAACTTCATTTCTTTTATTTCAAAGAGTTTTTTTCTGCAGCTATGATACAAAATACAGCAATTCAGGAGTGCTGCTGTGCCGCTGATGAATCTTCAGCATCACGGAGAAAAATATACACATTTTAGTTATTTCTTAGCACATGTAAATTATAAAACCTGGCAGCTTTACACAAACAACAATGGAATACAGCACTTCTTTCAGTGTTTATTACATGTGAAATATGGATATTTTTCTCAGAAAATGCATGGTTTCACTACAGAAGACCTTTATTGTCCCCCCGGAGAAATGTGAGGGACGTTTTATTACAGATGCACGTTCTTTATTTCACAACTTCTGAAACTGTTAACAACAAACACCCGCTTAGTGCCACTAAAAGACTTGAAGGTGCCTGGGCAATTTCTAATTCAACACAGATTGAAGTTACATACACATGCTTCAAAGGTGAGTAAAATAATCCTGCTAATAATAAAAAAAATAATCATATCTTTTATTACTGTTGCAGTAAAATTGTTATTCTTATTTTTACTTTTTTTATTCTTTCATAAAATAATGACAGAAAACAGTTTTAACTAGTATTACTAATCATACTTTAAAATCATTTAAAAATATTTTAACTGTATTTTAAAATAAAAGTATTTTACATTACATTATGAAATTATATTGTATTTTGAAAAGTTAACAACAACAATGACAACAGAATAATAATAATAATAATAATGCTGTCAGAAACAAAATAGCTTCTGGTTAACGGTTTGTAAAAATGGTTCGTTTATTTAAATTGTAATAATTTTTATACTAAAATGCATAAAAAATTAAAATCCCATTTTTTGTTGTACTTACAGTGATCACGAAAGGAACGGCGCTGATCATCTCCAGAACGAACGGAATGCGCAACACTTGCTCCCAAACGTTGCCCTGGAAACAAGGACACTCTTGTCAGGGTCAAGAAACACTATTGTCTGCGTGACCTCTCAGATTAAAGGATAAAATGCTGCTTTGATTGGGTCTGATCCACTGAAAAAAAAGCAGGGGTTAAGGTCACTCTCCTCGCCCCCCTCGGAAATATGTTTCATTTATCGGTTGCAGTTGAGCCCGTGGCTGAATTAAGGTGTTAAACATCTGCCACATTTCCCAAGCTAGATGCATGTTTAGGTCTCACCCTGCGTGGGTGAAGAGGCCTAGATGGTTTGGCAAGAAATCAATGCAGAACAAAGAGTGCAAGAGATGTGCTGAGGCAAGTTGTGGTGTCTGCACGACAAGCATGCCTCGTGTTTTCTCTACCCACTTAGTCCCTTCAAAACAGCTCAACGCAAGGGATTGATTGTCACCGGCAAACTCTTCCTCTTTTAATCGCTCTAAAAAAACAGGTCAAAACAAGTGGTTAAGCTTGTTTTTGTAGCTTGTTTTTTGCTCATCTAAGAAGGTCTAAGACCAGCCTAAAACACCAGCTAAAACAAAGACGATGTGCCAGTCTGGACCAGCTAACAACCCGCTTTGAACATCTCAGAACCATGTGGAAGCAGCTGCCATCAAAAGATGGTTTGAGAGTCCAGCAGGTTTCTACACCTTTTCTATATCTAATTTTGTTTGATCTTCTCAAATAAACTTTGAGTACTGTACATCTATTATAGTCCAGGTGAAGGTGATCTAAAAAGTCGACGGAACATGATATTAAACATATCAGCGCTGCTCATGAATATTTATTACATGAGGTAACATATTCTAAATTGATTTTGCTGAAAAGCAAATGTTAGTAAATGAGCGCTTTAATAGCATTCATGCTCACACATTGGTTCAGTCTTTTGTGTGCTGAGGGAGTTTTTTTAGTTTTTCTTTGGACTAAGCAATGTAAATATCATGGTTATCTCATTATCGGTTTGGTATTAAAATATGCAAGATAAATATCACTCTTTCCAGTTCCTTTAAGAATGTAAACTGTGTAAAACCATGAAATAAACAACTTAATTAGCCATTTTATTAGAAAAATGTTTAAAATCCTGTGTGCTTGTATTTAATGTGACCTTGTAATGTACTGTATAGCATAATGCAAAGTAACACAAGTCCACTTAAGTGTAGTGTTCATTAAAACACTTAAGTATACTTTTCTCAAGCTTCAAAGAATTACTCGTCCTGAGTTACAGTTTAGCATAAATGCTTGCTATTAAATCAGCATTTCAGAGACAACAGAAGTAATTATGTAATTAAGTGGATCAAAAAACACTTAAAGTAAGTTCAGCCAAATCAACTTATATAAGTTATATAAACCTACTGCTATTTGTATACTTAAGTTTATTCTTTTAAAGTAGACTTTTTATTTTCTTAATAAGTTATCTTTGTTAAAGTATGCTAAAGAGATTTCTATGGAAGTCTGTTTTTCGAATAAAAAAAAAATAAATAAATATGCAAGAAAAAAGTCAGAATTGCGACTTTTGAATTAGATATAAAGTCACAATTATCACTTTAAAACTTGCAATTCTGACTTTTTTTCCTCACAATTGCAAATTTACATCTCACAATTCTTTGTGAGACTTTGTTTTCTCAGAATTGCATGATATAAAGTTACTCATCAGCATGTAGGTCAAAATTAAACTTTATAACTCACAATTGTGAGTTATATCTAATTTGTATCTAACAAAGGCTTTTTCTTCACTGACATTGATTCAAAAGATGTGTTTTCTGACCAAATTAATTTGGGCAAGGTTGCTCAAAGCTAAAACAGCCTTGCAGCTGGTATTATAATGAATGGAAATGCAAACAGATTTAGATAGCTCTTTCCAAGTATTACAGACTTTGAAGCCAAGAGGGTCTATAGCGTACCAGTGATAAAAGCATGTGCACATGTGCTGTTTGACTCACCTTGTAGCTGAGGTACACCAGCAACATGGTCTCTGAAAAACTGATGAATGCAACAAGCACCTGGAGAGAGGCGAAAATAGACAAACAAAGACACAAAAAGGGACAAAGATGAGAGAGAAGCACAGGTTGTGTAGGAAGAAACAGCAGGGGCAGCGTGTTTCACACTGTCTGAGAAAAAACGGCCAAACTGAGGGCAACACAACAATGGCAAATGTATCTTTCAAACACGGGCACTTTCATGTACCATGGGTTGATTTTTATTAAAACTAACAGGTTTTTGTTACATGAGGGTCGCAATTTTTTTCCCTGGAGAAATGTTTTGAAAATGTTTAATCATTTATTTCTGTTACTTGAATTTGCAGATTTGACTTTTTACCCAAAAATTTTAATCTTAAAATCTAAAATGTGACCTCAGCCCAAAAGTTACCAACCATTATGAACATGTAACAGACGCTCTGAGTCGTTCGGAGTTATGCAAAGCTTTATTCAACACCGGAAACAGGCGGTGATAGTAATCACCGGCAAACAGGTATGTAGTAGGCAGTCCGAGAGAATAATCCGTAAACAGGCAAAAAAAAGGCAGGCTGCTAGAATCACAGTCAAGATAAACAGTCCAGGGTCATACACAGGAAAACAAACACAGGACAATACGCTCAGTAATACCTCCATAGAACGGTAAGACATCGCAACTAACTTCTCACAAAGTTTGTCCCTTATAAAGGCGAAATAATGACACCTAATAAACACCTGGCACGAATCAGCCGAGGTACGTGGGTAAAATAAGTCCGGGTAGGAACCTTAGTAAGCCGGCGAAGGTTCCCGCTGTTGGCAGTCGGAGTAAGGTAAGTTGGGTAAGTTGGTGGCCTCCCCGGTCCAGGGGAATAGACGCGGTTGGAAGCCCAGTACACATTGGAACGGCTGGTTTGCGTAAGGAGTTCTGTGCATCTACCCAGAAAAGGTACTCACTCCAGTCATGTTGTTTCTGGTGGCAGTAGGCGTGGAGGAAGTGTGTCAGTTCTTGGTTAACCCTCTGGAGTCTGAGGTGATTTTGGGGTCCCTGAGATGTTTGGACATGCTCTGATATTTGTGGTTATTTC
>JAUMHP010000043.1:5100327-5120231 GCA_032361065.1 Enteromius trimaculatus | reverse complement strand
ATAATGTTCAGTGCTTTGCTACAATCTGTATTGTTAAAAGCGCTATATAAATAAAAGTGACTTGACTTGACTTGTTTTGTGCCAAAGACAGACAGACAGGACGGTAAACAGTGACGGGCAACAGTTGAAGAGAGAGGGAGAGGCCAGGGAAACATAACTCAACTCTTGACTTATACATCCTAAGCTAAAGCGTGTCTGCTGGGCCACCGCTGCAGCAGTAGATTCCTGTTTAAATGCATGCACGTCAGTCTATCATTTAGCTGTATCGATTTCACATTTACCCACAGTAATATTTCATGCAAAACCGAACTGTAGTCCATCAATTCTAAGTAGGAAATAATCGGAAACAATATGTTACTAAAAGTTGTTTGCAAATATTATACTTTAGTTGTGGATTTTATTATTGTCCTGGAATAGACCTTAGATGTTGGATGTTGGTTAGATGTTGAATTGAACATGAATAGCTGTTTGAGGGAGATACTGGCACACACTGTAGGAAGGGAGCTGTTTTTACACAACTTACAGTTTTATGTTGTTTTTATGAAGTTGAACTAATTTCGGGAGAAAGGGCTGACGATTACTAGACATAGCCAACACAGTCTCATGAGCAATTCATACATATTCGTACGAGGTGCCAAATTTGTGCCAATCCGTACTAATTCGTACAACCTCACTCATACAATTTGTGCCACGTGATGGGTAGATTTAGGGGCGGGGTTATGTAGGACATTCGTACAAATTCATCCGAATTGGCATCTCATAAAATACCTACGTTTTAGAATAAATCGTATAAATTCGTACAAGTGAGGTCGTACAAATTCGTACGAATTAGCCACCTCGTAAAATATGTACAAATTGCCATGAGATTAGGATGGACACAGTTGGCACCATTTACTAATTAGTAAAACAGTAAAACAGCTCAAGTGAATGAAAACATCCTGCAAAGCTTTAAATCTGCTTTAAAACTTCACACAAAGAAGGGGTTTCGAAAAATTAATCGCTGAGCGATTAGTTTGAGAGTTAACGACCAATGTCAAAAATAAATGCATATTATAAGACAACGAAAATATTTTTTGACATTGGATACGTCAACCTGTTGTTTGGGGCTTTTTACCCATAATAAAGTATGTAGAATATCTATATTTTGTCGTATGGGTTTAGGACCACATGAGGGTGAGGTCAAGATGGCAAAATGTTCATTCCCTTTAGCAAATTTAGCTCCAGTATTTGCATGGTTGCCACTCACAACCTGTATGTGATTGGATGCTAATCCATGTAGAATTCACCATCGTTACGCATATCTTAAAGCTTAAAGAGTGGTTCTTGTTTCAAAATTCATCTAGAGACTGGAACATCATGAATGTCCTGCAATCACAGAATTATCCACCCACTTGCTCAAGTAGACAGATGATGCACTTGGACCTTGCTGACTGATTTTTTGTGTTCCTTTAAATAATGTTATGCAACTGTCATTAACACTAAGAATCTTATCACTACAGGACTCACCGTATCTCCAAACTAAACCTTTGCTTACAATTCGTCAAAGATTTTGGTTACATCATTTTCAAAACTACACCATAAGATGTGTTATAATTAATATTTTTCACGGTCTAGATATAAAATCTTCCATTTTATGTAATGTTTCTGCAGTATTTCACCATCCATCTACTCAATCATTCATACATGCTTCCATATCTTTCTCTGTAGGTTCTCATTTGTGAAAAAGAATCAAGAATATACGGTCATAATGTACTTTGAAAGTAATAAATGTAATTAGTGCCTTCTGACCCACTTTACATATTTTTATGTAATTTTTTCATAATTACTACTACTGGCTTTAAAAAATATCATTAATGTGCAAAATGTTGGGCAGAATTTCCAAGCTGTTTATTCTCAATGCATGAAAAGTGGATGATAATTTATATAGCCAGGCTCCAAAGAGCACAATAAAGCTTGGTATTTTGTCACCCACTTTATGTATGTATGTAAAATAAAAATTTGGACTATTCCTTTTCCCACCTGCTTTTGTGTTTCAGGTAAGAATATAAAACGGGTTTGGTATGCCTTTAGGATGAACTGTTTCTTTAAAGCTTCCCTGCGGTCTTGCTCAGTCTTACACAAGCTGGCATAAAGCTCACCCAAGAGTCAATTGTTCCCGATGTCATTTTCATACGCTATTTTATATGCTTTTTTTCATATGGAAAAGTCTTTTCCACTTGAGGGAGTAACAGCAGTGTGCAAGTAAAGTGTAAACACCACCACATGAAAGGAGCTGAACACAGGGTTTAATAACGCCGTTGACTAGTTAGCTAAAGGAAAGAGGGAAAAACATTAAAAACTCATAAAAGCCTTTCAGCTCTACGGAGAAGCAAACACACTATCCCATACAGCTCCCGTGGGTATAATGCTGGGGATACTGGAAATAGATTTGCTTTTTCAAAAGCCAATTACACAACAAAACTGCATAATATTACTTTTATTTTTTACTATATTTAACTATTAAATATAATCTAACCCTCTAATGAAGTGTCCACGGTTTCTCTGAAAATAAGAGGAGGGGGTCTTATTAATAACGCTGTAAAAATGAATTCACTTTTTTGGGGGGGGGTGTCTGTGAGACATACTCTCTGTTTTAGCACAGTGTTCATGGTGCTCTCTTCCATACACTTAAAACATAATGAGTTTATTGTATCTATCCATCTACATTGACCTCCAAAGTTTGAAACACCTCTGGCAAAGTGTGGTTTTGGATGATATCAGCATCAATCCTTATAATTTTTTGCTGCAAATATTGTGCATTAAAGGTGCTACAGAATGGATTGATATAGTACACTGCTAAAAACAATAAAGGGAACTAAATAAATATTCTTATTAAATACTTTGTTCTTTGAATGTGCTGACAACAAAATCAAAGAAAAATGATCAAAGGAAATTAAATTGATTAACCCATGGAGGTCTGGATTTGAAATCACTACAGGCTGATCCAACTTTTAATGTTGATTTAACGTTAATAAAACAAGTCAAAATGAGGCTCAGTGGTGTGTGTGGCCTTCACGGTTCTGTATGACACCTAAGCATGCTCCTGATGAGGTGGCGGATGGTCTCCTGAGGGATCTCCTCCCAGACCTGGACTAAAGCCAAATGCCAAACGTCCTGCACGGTGTTGGCCTGTAAGCACAACCCCCACCTGTGGACATCAGGCCCTCATACTATCCTCATGAAGCCTGTTTCTGACCGTTTGAGCAGACACGTGCACATTTGTGGCCTGCTGGAGGTCATTTTGCAGTGCTCCTCGTGTTCCTCCTTGCACAAAGGTGGAGGTAGCGGGTCCTGCTGCTGGGTTGTTGCACTCCTCCACTTCTCCTGATGTACTGGCCTGTCTCCTGTAGCACCTCCACGCTCTGGACACTACGCTGACAGACACAGCAAACCTTCTTGCCACAGCTTGCGTTGATGTGCCATCCTGGATGAGCTGTACTACCTGAGACACTTGTGTGGGTTATAGACTCGGTCTCATGCTACCACAAGAGTGAAAGCACCCCCAGCATTCAAAAGTGACCAAAACATCAGCCAGAAAGCTTAGGAACAGAGAAGTGGTCTGTGGTCACCACCTGCAGAACCACTCTTTTATTGGGGGTGTCTTGCTAATTGCCTATAATTTCCACCTGTTGTCTATTCCATTTGCACAACAGGGTGTGAAATTGATTGTCAATCAGTGTTGCTTCCTAAGTGGGCAGTTTGATTTCACAGACGTATGATTAGGAGTTACATTGTGTTGTTTAAGTGTTCCCTTTATTTTTTTTAACAGTGTATTTAAATGTTTTTTCTCTGACATCTATCTAAAAAAAAAATCTCCAGAAATTGTCTATTTACAACCCTTGGATTTATCTTCAGAATGCAATGCTCTGTTTTGAAAAGGGTCATGAATAGTAATGTTGAACTCTGCTCTGATTGGCTGTTTCACAGTACAGCTAATTTCAATAGCTCAAAAATAGCAGGAAAGCGATACAGGGAGGAAAACATATGTTTCAGTACTTTCTCTCACCGTTATACAAATAGGTAATTACAGATAATTATTTAATTATACCAATGTAAATACAGTTTTGCGCTGTGTGCGCTAGATCAGTCACAACAGACTGGGTCATCTGACCAATCAGAGCAGAGTAGACTCATGGAAAGGTGGTGTTTATTGAGACTGAAAGGGTTAGTTCACCTAAAAATGAAACTACAGTCATTAATTACTCACCCTCATGTCGTTTCAAACCCATAAGATCTTCGTTCATCTTCTGAACACAAATGAAGATATTTGTGATGATTTTAGAGAGCTATTTGACCCTCAATAGACAGCAACACAACTGAAATGATCCCAGAAACGTGGAAAAAACACCATTACAACAGTCCAAGTGACATCAGTGGATCAGCTTAAGTTTTTTGCGACAGTAGGGACATACTTTTTTGCGCAAAGAAAACAAAAATAACTTATATACTTAACCATTCTTCTCCAGTGATTTTATTTTATATTTTACAAAATATTACTGCGTAAGTGTACGCTTTCTTCTAGATGCAAACAGCCACAGATTACTCGCATAAGTGTGCCTTTACCCGGATGCAAACAAGGCTGATTACATCAAATACGTTAAAGCTTGTGTATGCGGTGCACTGAGCATGGAGAAGTCACATGAGAAGGCGCAAAAAAGTATTCGTGTAGCATCGCAAAAGTGAGGTTGATCCACTGATGTCACATCGACTTTTACCTACGTTTCTGGATCAATTGTATTGCTGTCTATGAAGGATCAGATAGCTCTCTGATTTCATCAAAATATCTTAATTTGTGTTCTGAAGATGAACAGGGTTTGAAACAACATGAGGGTGAGTAATTAATGACAGTATTTTAATTTTTGTGTATCTAGAAAGGCTTAGTAGTTTTTTTTTTTTTTTTACCTTAAATGTATGTAAAGCTATAGGAAACTCCCAAAACAATATCAAGAGCCTTAAAAATGGCATATCAGGGTTCACTTCCCAAGATTTTGTATTTATTATTTATTTATTATTCTCATGTGACCATTAACCTTGAGGATGTGTTGTTAAATTAATTACTTAAAATCTTAAACTTAAATGGTTGAGCTGGGAATCTCTGCCTTATTATAAAAACACTGTTTATGTATTGTATAATATTGGTGTGACAGATGTCTGTAATAAAAGACGAGCTTGTCAAAAGTCTACAAAGATTTATGAAGTGACCTTAGCACTACCCAAGACTTAATCAATTATATGACTGGGAGTCCATTCACATCGTTTGTTATATTGTGATAGTAGCACTCAGTCCAATTAATATGATGGATATGTGACTGTTTGTGTCTTAAGATGGAGGGGTGAGACACAGACAAAGACCATTAAATTACGTAATAACCAAAACAGATATTCCACAACTTTACATCGAATATAATAATATAATCTTTAAATAATCTTGCCACTATACATCACTCAAGTGCCGCTTTATTTCTATCCCGCTGGTTCTTTTTGTAATCATAAAGAACGTTTTAATTCCTAATTGAGTGTCAATTCCAGCCTCTACTAAGGAGACGACTAATTCTGGCATGCCACACAGTGACTCCACAATGAACTCCAGCACAATGCATGCTGATGAAAATCTGAAAGAAATGTTTTCCTTCACTGATAAGATACAGGAACACACACACACATACACTCCTCAAGGACATGCAGACAAAAGCAGCTCTCTAATAATACAGGAAAAATGACATTCATAGAGGCACAGAGAGATGCTCTTTCTCAACCACGACAGGAAGCAACAAATTGCACACCTCCCTGGCGCTGCACCTAAAGAAAGGTTTGTGAGTAGTCTACTTCATCCAGCCGAAAGCAGGTTGATGCAGCCTGACCCTGACCTACTGTAAACAGTGATTTTTCAACGAATGTTGCCAGGGACATTTAAGAGGAAAAGCTATTTGAGCCTTTACAGCTCATCAAGGAAACACATTTCCCATATCCTGTTAAAGAATTTTGTCAGTTCCCTACCTGAGAAGGAGTTTATATGATGGATAATCCTCTGAGAGGTTGTGAGAATAAAAAACAACAACAACAGCTTTTAAATATCTGACAGTAGTTGTATATTGGTGTAGATGAGAAATGGAGTGTGCATCTGTAACAGCTGTGTGCGGGACAAACTAGAGGGAGGCTATAAAATGTATTGAACTCAAACTTTAATGAAATGTACAGGAGAACTCCTTAGGGCCAGGACACTCCAAGCCGACCTCGAAGAACTAGCGGCCATGAAAGCCGATGGGGTTGTTGCTTCTCATGGGCAGCGTCGAACAAAAAGCTGCCCTCAAACACTACACACATTACAGCTGACAGCAAACTTGACACATGCACGTGTGTGAGAGGAATTAACTGTCTATCAATGGTATGTATAAAAACGAGACCAAAACAATATACAGGATGAACGATATAACGATATAGCGACTTTTATGAAACTATTTGCGTATTAGAATGATTGGTAAAGATCACGTTACATTTATACAGCCTTCTGTCTGTACCACCTTCTGTGCTTGTTTTCATCACTTTCGCTTAATTCTTGGGCACCGACTCGTTTGCTAAACTGAATATTCAATCAGAGTTCTCACTATCGCTGATGGTCCTGATTGGCTCTGACAGCCAACTGAAAAGAACCCGACATGAGCCCGACGAGAGCCGACGAGTGGAACAAAACAAACAAACTAGCCTGACCGTTGCTCGATGTCCCCAGCCTTTAGCCTGCTAACGCAGATGCAGTTTTCGGAAAAACAGGGCTGAGATTATTAAAACGATACATTTCAGGGTAGTAACCCTTTATCCAAATGGTACCCTTTATGTATACTTACATAAAGTTAACTTACACATGTCAGTCCATAAGGTCACAGATCAGGGTTACCCTAGTTTTATTCAAACGCACTCTGCTGGACAGGGTTTCTTCCAGATTTGATAAAAAAAAAAAAAAAACCTTTATAGAGTGCTGTATTCAAAATCAGCAGCTTCCAAATCCAGACCAAGACCTGAGTTTGTTGTCTGAGTCAACATTAAGACCAACATATGATCGAGTCCAATTCGAAGAAGAGGCCTAAAGAGGAACTGAATAATTCAGTGTGTAAATGTGCTTTCCACTGGGGTGAATAAAGTCTGGTTTTGTTTTACTTAAACCTATGTTTATGTACAGCTTTTGTTTTAAACAGACTGCACTCATACTCATGCACAAATATAGTTTCCAGCATTCTCCTACACTGCTTCTTTATTTGTTTTAAATTATCCATCTGTTCACATGCACTCTCAGTCGTATCAGAAAAGGAATAAAACGCCCCTTTCAATCCAATTGACTGAACAAAAAGTGTTTATATGAAGACTTTTTTCCATCAGATTAATTAACAATGGTTTATTTGGTTTCATGTTTGTTTGTTTGTTTGTATTCTTCATAAAACCATTCCAGCATCTATGGCTATACTTAGACTTATAACCAGCTTATTCAAACACAATGTTGACATTTTGAAATCATTGCTTAAGACACATCTATTCAGCTAACTTCAGCTTTTATTTTAAACTGAGCTGAGATATTGAGACATTGTGACAATTTTAATGTACTGAGTGTGTGTGACTTTTCTGGACACGCTTTGGACAACCGTGCTATGTCAATAAAACTAAATTGAACAAGTCTGTTAAGAATCTGCATGTCTTTGGGTGGATTACCCAGAGTAAAACCACGCTGACACATGGGAGAACATGCAAGCTTCACACAGAAAGGCCTCCTCAAACCTTGCTGTGAGACAACAGTGCAAACTACAGAGCTGCCCAATTTGGTTTCATGCAGACCAGTGTGTTTCCATCCAGAATTACAGAGTGGATCATATGCTGGCATAACAGTATTCATTATTGCAGTACCTCAGACTGGTTTTGTTCTGTAACGACACCAAGACCATGGACATTGACTCGAGATGAATTTGCAACCAAGTCTGGTGTTGAGTACTACAACACTGCCTATCTGTCATTTATGGTTCGTAAAGACACTCACAAGAACCCCTTGTTGTTACTTCGAGCAAACCCTGCTGGTGCGTATCACAATGATCTGCTGCACAATAGTCAGAAATTGGCATTAAATGGTACTCCTGTCGGTGAGTAAACATGTGAACTTGCACTTGGCGAGACTTAGAGTTTAGCTCCAACCCTAATCAAACATGTCTGAACAAGGTCTTCAAAGTTACTAGATACTTACAAGTGTGCGAGTTTAATCCGAGTTCAAGTTAAAGAAATCCTCCAGGGCCGGATTTGAGAAACTCCATCGTACAATCTTGTGGGTTTCGTGAGCATAAACAAGCAAAGACTACGAGACTAGTCCACTTCAAGTGAGCCATTTGGGACTTCATCAAAGTAAGAAGCGCAGTGAGGGACGAGCATGCCGTTTGCTGCTTTCACTCAGTCCTTTGTCTGTGAGTGTCTCCAGTGTTTTTAAAATTGTATAAGTGGTCACTCTGTGGAATGACTGATAGAAGCACTTGCCTTCATCTCTGACTGTCGCTGCATGCTTTCCAGCCAACAAATAAAATGAAAGTCATCATTTAAACCGCCATATGCAAGAACCTCTGACAGTAAGTAAATGTACTCAATGGCCTTTTACTCTAGTTTTTTCCCAACTGATATGAGTAGACTTGATTAAAACACTCATCACCTTCTAACTCTCATGATCCTTTACTCATGTTTCCACTCATGTTCCAGAGCTGCTTTTACATCTCTCATCAGATGTCTTTATTAATGTAGCTTGCTTACTGTAACAAAATTAAGTGAGAATGACCCCAAGTGGAAGGTTAATATGGATGTCGGGGTCTAAAATGAAAGTGTAATTTAAAGAGACGTGCCCCTGCTCTAGCTTCTACTTTTAATGTCCATTAGCCCATTTAGATATTCCATTATGCTTCCCCAGAGATGCAGCACTGCCCAGAGCTCTGTCGATATTAGCAAGAGTCACTACTTGGCGTCGCCGTTTCCTCTGCCTGCTCTGTGGCCCTGCAAATTTCATACGGACATATATATGGCATTTCATCAAATGAAAATAAATGTAAGTCTATTACATGGCCTGTCATGAACTGCCACTAAAAGCAATTTACAAACGAGAAATTGATGAAATACGATAAGCGCATTTTTCTTTAAAGCCAATGCAGTGTCTCTGAGGCTACAGAGGGCCTAATGAAATTCTGCCGGCATATTGCCGTAACGTGATTTGGGAGCCGGGGAGATCCAATCATGAGTGGAGTGTGTTGGAAACATCCTTGCGGCAGAGATACACGGTGTTACACATGCACAGACAGGAATCATGGGAGAACCTCTTAATTTCTCTTACGCCAAGGCTAGCGACTGAGCTTATGAGGGTATTCCCTGACAGGTAATACCGCACAATGTTAGCACACATTTTAGCCTCATTTTCAGAATCTTAAGTTATACTCAGAGGATCCACAAGAGTCAGCTTTCCCTTTTAATATTAATTACACTTTGGCTTTTTTTAATTAAGTCAGAGGCTGGGAGCTTGGTTTAATTTGGCAAGTCCACAGTCATGATACTATCACTCTCCGACAAGCTTGAGGCTTCAAGGTTTATTACAGTCTAAGTTAATTACACCCACACTCTAATTAACATTATATTAAAGGCAAAGTTCGACCAAAATATATACAAATCGGAAGGGGAGAGTGTGATGTCGTAATATTTCAGCATATATTGTGTAATTGAAAAAAAATATTTACACTTTGATGTGAACGAAAATTGTGTTGTGGCTGACAGTTTGTGCGCAGTGCATATTCTCCAAAATGGCGCTACATCAGTGACCGAATTGTGGAATAAAGTCATTATTTTTGTTTTCTTTCCACACAAAACGTATTCTTTTCATAACATTACAGTTGAACCACTAATGGCAGGTGGACTATTTTGGCTGTTTTTCATACTTTTCTGGGCCTTGACAGTGGCAGTTTAACTGGCAAAACACAATTGATTCCCATAGAAACCATATTTTTTGTAGTGGGCAATGTCTCTTTATTTTTTATTTGCAATATCTTAATTAGTCAAACAACATGTTATGGAGAATCACAGTGGAGAGATATATAACGTCATCAGGATCTTTAGAAAATAGGTCAGTTTGATCAGGATTGGAGCTAAACAGGGGTGTCAAACTCATTCCCTGAAGGACCGCAGTTTTATTCCAACCCTGCTCCAACACACATACCTGCTGCGTCCGAAATCACATACTCGGAAGACCTACTGCTTCCACCCGAATTCTGTAGTATGCATACCATGGACACTTTCCTATCCTATCCCCAGCGTCATATTCGAAAAATGGGGGAAGTGGAGACACGGCTCATTTCAAGTGTAAGTACCTCAGGAAAAAAAAATTGTTTATTGTGATTAAATTACACTTGTTTAACAATTTTTACTTGTTTAAAAAAAAAAATTGCGTTGTTGTGGTGATGCATGACATGTGACAACATCAATATGGCGGATGTAGTACATCCGAATTCCATTCATACTACCCACATTCATACTATATAGAACGTATTTCAGAACTAGAACAGTCGGGTAGTAAGTTTAATTTTAAATGTAGTACCTACTTAAGCAGTATGCGATTTCGGATGCAGCATCCATGTAGTTTTTCCATGAGAGTTGATTAGTTGGATCAGGTGTGTTTAATTAGGGTTGGAGCTAAACTCTGCAGGACTGTGGCCCTCCAGAACAAGATCTGATAAACCCTAGTGAGTTCGAAGACCTTGATTAGCTGGTTCAAGTGTGATTAATTAGGGTTCTCTGCAGGAACGAGTGGCTGTTCTTCAATTTGATACCTCATTATTTCATCATCAGAGGTAATTGTGCTTGTAAGATTTTCAACACACAAGTCAACGGGGTAAAGGCATTGTTTGCATAGACATTTAAGAGGCCAAAGTTTGCTAAATATATAGTTAGGTCAATAGTAAGGTTAATGATAACAATAACTTGTAAGATTATTTTTAGGTTTCATTAGGTTACATACTGGCAATACTCCGATTAATGCTAGACCATAACCATACAAAATATGCCCCTCTGAATGTTATCTAAATTTAGATTTTTTTTTATTTTTTATAATGCATACAGGCAGCTCTGTCGGGAAACTGTAATCTGTCATATCTTGTAATTTACCTGTTTATATCCTATGGTCTTTGTAGTTAATTTTGTTCATGTTAATTAGGGCCAGGTGTTTCTTGTTATCACAGGTATTTAACCAGCCTTTCCAGTGGTTATGAATTGAGGTCTTGTGTGTGCTTTTCATGTCATGCGGTTCATGGTCAAGATATGCATGCATCTTATGTGTTTGAACTGTTAAGTACCTTTTTTATCTGTGTATAGATCCAAAACCAAAAATCAACTATTAAAAGGTAGATATTAAAACATGTACAAATCAGTCCTATGACCCACAAGTGATCTAGACATGGACTAGAAATGTCCAGCTCAATTCTTTGGTTTGACATATACAGAGCTGTAGTTTTCATCGACCGGCAGGTTAGCACTTTGGCCTACGTGGCACTGTACAGCAGACACACAAGCATGTAATGTTCCTATTGCAGTCTTTTAGGTAGTGTGAAGTGAACACAGTTGTCTTTAACAGAATTACCAGATTTTTCTTTTTTTTTTCTGGGCTTTACTTGTGTAAAGGGCTCGCTTCTTCATCTCTGTGAACATACACTCTTTCTGTTCGCAATCATAAAACTTCGCAAGCAGGATGGTCTTGCATGGTTCTGGGCTTTCTTCCTCTCATGTCTCACCCGGGCTAGAGTACATCTCATTTCTGGTTTGGCTTGCAACTTGTAACTGCGATAACGAGCCAGCTGGGGAACCTTTCAGAAAGGCCGTTAAGCGAAAACTTGGAGTTTGTAAACCAGTGATGTCCAAACTCGGCCCTAGAGGGCCATTGTCCTGAGGCCCATAGGTATGCCATTCATCCACGACCATCACTGTGCATGACAATGCACAGCCATATGTTGCAAGGATTTTTATACAATTCCTTAGGAATAATTTCCTAATGCTGAGTTCAGACCGCTCGATTTTCGAGCATGTCACAGTTTTTACACTGCATGACTATCTGTGCTAGCATTCAGTCAATGAATGTGAAAAGATTTGTGATGCGACTACTTTGAAAATCGTGCAGTCAGAACTCGGCATATTTGTGAGAAATAGGCCTTTTGATCATGAAAAATGGGGGCAAAAGCAAGTGTTGTGTTTATAATTTTGTATATATATATAATATTCCATCTCAGATATAAATATACTTTTCCATCACCATGTAGTGGAGCACAACAGATTTGGTCTAAAAATGGGTCATTGTGATCCAATCTACTTTTGTAGTAAGATGGATTACCTGGTCCTGGAGAGCAAAACATTGCATTTACATATCCAGATACCGTTTTGAACAACTGGTCCCTAGTAGTTATTATTCTATATGAAAGTCTCTATATATTTTTAAATGGAATATAGAAGACTCTGTGTATTTGCTATTGTTTGTTATCCTATAAAAACTATCATATATAAACTTCTATAAAAATATATTCACATCGAAAGTTATTCATATACCGTGATGCGTGTTTAGTCATTTGACCAAGTGATATAGGTCAATTTCCGTTTCACTTAAAGTGTTTTAGATTGTGTACACAACAAGTGACTTGTTGAACTAATCCAGAGATTGCCTGCCCATGAGCTGTATCAGCTAGTTTATCAAGGTCGATGCTAGACAAGGAGCTTAAAGAGGAATAATGGGGCTGCAGGGGGAAGTCTGTAAAGTGGGAGACACAGCGGTGAAGTCAATAAAAGATTTGGCCTGTAAGACTGAAGGCTGTTATTTGTATGATAATGGAGAGCCGAGTACCATCATTGCTGAGCTGCGGGCCGCTGCAGTCCCAGTCTACCGGTTTAGACGAATGGCGCCGCTAGTGAAGCACGTTCTGCAAAAAGCTGTGCGACTGAGCTTGATGGATGGAGTGTGTGTTTCTGTGCAAGGCAACACATTCCTCTGAGGACAGAGATGTTGATTTTATCATTTTATACGTGATTGGATGGTGTTTCTGCAAGGGCATGTCTTAGGAGTAAATCAGAGATAAAGAGTGGCATTCATGTTCTCTCTCAATCTTAATTCCTGAAGCTTTATTTTAAGTCCAGTTCAAAGCAAAAAGCCAGACTGCTCCTTTCACAGTGAGAAGTGAAGCACCAACCCACACCAGATCTGAAACTCTACAGCTAGTCATGTAATATTTCTGAGTCATGGGTTATTGTCAGAAACAGAAATGCTCTTGGTTTAATAGACTGGTGGTGAGGCAGTTTAATTTAGGCCTCCCATTATGTACTCAACACTGTCTGATCAAGGCAAGGTGAGTACAAAAAAAGGACAGCTCACTGAAGAATATTATGTTTGGATCATTTTCTTACTGCCTAGAGTGAGTAACTGCTGCTATATTTTTAGTGGTGTTATTCTGCTTTCGGTTTTCACAATGTACTGTAGATTGGTTTTGTAGCTGTTTGCACCAATGTTCAACCTGATCTAAAAATGTATAAAAGGTCTTTTTTTTTTTATGAATCCAGAAAATGTGAAGCCTATATTGATTTTGTTAGTTTGGTGTTAGCATGTTGCCAAGCTAACAACGTGATGAGCATAAGATAAATATAAATTAAATTATTTAAAGATGAGATTATTTTATCAATATTTTTCCCTGTCCAATGAATTGAAATGTTTCTTGAGCAGCAAATTAGCATATTAAAATGATTTCTAAACGATCATGTGACACTGAAGACTGGAGTTGTCATGCTAAAAATTAAGCTTTAGCATCGCAAGAATAAATTACTTTAGAAATTGTCTATTTTAAACTAATAATAATTCACAATTTCACTTCTCATACTAACTTTAAGACCAACCTTTCAGACAGAAATCAGAAATCGTCATGACTTTAGCTGTCTACATGTTGAATACAGGTCTACTTCTTAAAATGAATTTTAAAGAGGTCATATAACGCATGTACTGTTACAAGTTGTTTGAAATTAAATGTGTGTTAGCAGTTTGTGCACACAACCACCCTAAAATGATAAAAATCCACCTTTTTTTTAAAAATCTCCTTAAATGTTTTCCCCTTTCTCAAATTCAGCCATCTGAACATGTGACATCACACGGTTGGAAGCCCCTCCCACAATTGTTGATTGACAGCAGCGTGTCACACAGACTGAACTGGTGTCTTACCTCAGACCCGCCCTGAGTGAGCCGTCATCAGACCGAGACGCAGAGACAAGAAGGACTCCTAAGATAGTGAGGTGTTTTGTTGTTGAATGTATTAATGAACATTTACCCCCGACATCTGAGTGACTGAAGACGCAAAGGATTAAGGTTAATTTTACTTTGGTTATGATCCAGCCTCACCTACAGAAGAAGTGAGTACAATGACTTTTAATGAATCTTTGCAAATCACCTTTCCTAATAATGTACAGTTGGTTGTTTTTTACACTAATATTGAGAAATTAAAAAAAAAAAACTAGATTACAGAATTTTTATTAAGACCCTAAAAAATCATATCAGCTTGGAAAATTAACATTATATGACTTCTTTTAAAGAGTTTACTGTGTATCATATTCTAATATTTCACCATGTCCACACGTCTTTAATAAGCTTTGAATGTCCACTAACCCCAAAAACAGCCACCACTTTGCTGTCAAGTGTAACATTTGGTATTACTGAGCTTTACATTTATTGAGGTTTCTAATTTGAATGTTTTTCATATTTTATATCATTTTCCATTAATTGCCACATTAATTTCCTGTGGGTGCATTAACACTGACACTGAATGTTTCTCAACCAATAACTAGTGCCTCCCTATATTTTGTCTTATATATATTTGAAGCTAAATCGATTTTGAATGGTGTTTTTCTTGATTAGTGATATTTAGACCTCAAGAAAAAAAGATTAAAAAACAATAATGCAGCTAAACTAGATCTGCAGATACTAATTATGCTGGTTTTCTTAACAGCTGCACTCTTAAAAGTAATGATTCCAAAAGGGTTTTCTCAGCAACACCACAGAACCATTTTGAGTTCCCCACAGAATCTTTCACTGAACAGTTCCCAAAATAACTACAGTAAAGAACCGTTTGATGTTCATTGTAAAGGTTCTTCATGGAACCATCACTGCCATTAAAACCAGATGATCTCAAAGCTATAAAACCAGGCTCAGTACTTGCGTTTGTTGCTCAGAATCAGAGCTCTGGAAAATCACAGAAAGTCACATGCTGCCATAAAGAGAACAAATGTGCTTTTGGTCAAGTATTATGTTAATTACTGCAGGGAATCCATATTAGTCATTAAAGCCACAGTCCTGTTTATCTTCTGAAATGAAATAATTGATTTAGTCTTTTTTTCAAACCGACATGCTTTCGAACTGACAGGCTTTAGAGGAAATTGCAGATTCAATTTCTGATACAACCACAGCTCAGGTGAGCCTCCGTTGTTGGGGGCGGTAGGTAAATGTTTGGTAAGGTAAGGGGGTTAGATTTATATATGCATTATATGTGAAGAGGCACTCAAGTAATCTGAACAAACACACGCAGAGATCAGGGAATGAGAACACAGCAGGGGAAACAGTTCAAAACAAAAGTTCATAACACAAGTGTGTTTATGCGTTAAGAATCAAGAGCATAGAAGTGGCTGGCAGAATGTTGTTGCATGTATATGCGTAGGCATATGTGTGTTTATGTGTGTGTGTGTGTGTGCACTAGAGACTTGCGTGGGAGATTAATAGAAGTGAGAGGTGTGAGACATGTAGGACAAGCTTTGGCAGAGTTGGCCGCTGAATTAACCTGTCTGTCACTATTAATCGCCGCTCTGCTTTCTCCCGCACTTCATTCCCCAGAACTTAATGCCTTCTGCTCAAACCTAATCAAGTCTTTCTGACACAATGTTTGTCAGGTATTTTCCTCAAATAGCTGCTTGCTTCTCCCTAAAGTCTCTGCCACTTTTAGAAGAGTAAATACAGACTGACATTAGTGGCAGTGCTCCATTTCCTCTCAGACAGCCAATGGGATGTGGCGTTGTCATTGCCGTTCAAAGAAGATACATGCTATAATTAGTGATGCACGATCAGGACTTTTCAAGGCTGAGAAAGATGCATGAAACAAGTACAAATGAAAGTAATACATAAACAAGGGCTATATCCGAAATTGCCCTCTATACCCCTTTTAAGGGGTGTCCGAAACTATAGTGGACGTTCTTGAGTACACTCATTCAATATCCAAAACGCACCGCAAAAACTAGTATATAATTCCTGCGTTTTGCCAGAAGACGGCACTTGCAGCTGAATCCTCCATCCATTCATTGTGCAAAGCACTTGTCCATGGCATAACATAGCGTAATACAATACAGGCACAAATTCGTGAGTCTGTCCTTTAACAAAAAAACAACTCTATAGGTTGTTTGTGCAAGTAACTTACTACGACCTATATTTATATTTTAAAGGTACGTGTCGTATTGCGTCTGTTGCCACGAAATGACTTATGACCGTGATTACCAATCCAAACGAGTGTTTTGTTTAAATGCAGTGTGTAGAGTTTTTACACTGATCTCACAGTGATTAAAACTGGTTTTGATTTTACTGGGTTTAATTTTTACGGATGACCACACTAAACCACCTCTAAACCTACCTGTTACAAAAATTGTGCAAAATCATATTTTAAAGGGTTTTATGAGCACATGTGTTCTCTGGGTTCAAACCCATGTTCGCATGATCACATCTTGTCTTACAACTCATCTCTCTACGAACTGAGCTACACCAACAAGTCATATTTCACCGCTCCTTTTGGGACTCAAAACCTACAGTGCCAGACGAGTCCCTCTGCTTAAGCCAGTACATGTCCAGGCCCATCTGAGGTTTGCTAGAAAGCTTTTGGATGATACAGAACAGGATTGGGAGAATATCATATGGTCAGATGAAACCAAAATAGAACTTTTTGGTAAAAACTCAAATTGTTGTGTTTGGAGGAGAAGGCTGAGTTGCATCCAAAGAACACCATACCTACTGTAAAGCATGGAGGTGGAAACATCATGCTTTGGGCCTGGACGACTGATCTGTGTAAACGAAAGAATGAATGGGGCCATGCATCGTGAGATTTTGTGTGAAAACCTCCTTCCATCAGCAAGGGCACTGAAGATGAAACATGGCTGGGTCTTTCAGCATGACAATGATCCCAAACACACCGCACGGGCAACAAAGGAGTGGCTTTGTGAGAAGCATTTCAAGGTCCTGGAGTGGCCTAGTCAGTCTCCAGATCTCAACCCCATAAAAAATCTTTGGAGGGAAGTCGAAAGTCTGTGTAGCCCAGCGACAGCCCCCAAACATTACTGCTTTAAAGGAGATCTCCATGGAGGAATTGGCCAAAATACCAGCAACAGTGTGTGAAAACCTTGTGTAGACTTACAGAAAACCTTTGACCTCTGTCAAAGCCTTTTTAGGTGGGAGAACTTGCACAATTGGTGGCTGACTAAATATTTTTTTGCCCCACTGTATGTAGGGAATAGTGAATAAGGGCATAGGGGGTAGTTTCGGATACAGCCCATGTTTATTTGGCATTTAACAGAGCAAACTGTCTTTTGCCTAGTGAAAACAGTAACTGTAACCATCATTTTGACATCAGCAACTGCACAGTAAGTGCATTCAATACAAACGTACACGGTACTGACATCAGCCTGTTTTGTTTCTCATCCAACACAAGATAAGTTGCATTAAACAACTGCTCACTGTCACTTGGACTGATAAGCGTGCGCAATTTCAACGAGCGCGAGAAATTTTGCTCGCTTATTTTGCTCTTCTTTGTGCGCCAGTAGAGCAACAGCTGTTCACTTTTTGGTCTCTGTTTTTCTGTTTATTATGCATAAATGACATGTTTGCTAATTATTAAAATGTAGTGAGCACAATTCAGGAAAAATCTACATAAAAAATGGCCAGTTACCGATTGCGTATTATAACTATAAACTGTCTGGTTCTGATTTATGACCGATTAACTGGTGCATCTATAGCTATAATAAATCCAACCTGCAAAAGTTCTTCTCACAAATGTAAAAAAAGCAACTTGAAGCAAAAATTTGTTAGTAGAGTCAATTTTAATTGGAAAAATATGCTAAACATGTTTTTAACAAAAAGTTTTATTGGCTTCATTTGGACACTCATGTATATCATATGAATGTTGTCCAAATGTCCTCATTTCTCACCCTCAAGTTGTTCCAAACCTGTACAAGTTCATTTTTTTCTGCTAAACATAAAATAAAATATTTTGGAGATTGTTGGTAACCAAACAACTGCTGGTAGCCATAGTATAGGAAAAAAAACTATGGAAGACCAAAAACTATTTGCTTAACAAGATTCTTAAAATTTCTTAATCAAAACATTCTATCATCATTTACTCACCCCAGAGTTCTTCAAAATATCTTCTTTAATGTCACACCGAAGGAATAAGGTTATACAATAATCACCAGGAAGAATTAAAAAATGACACAATTTTACATTTTTGGTCTTGGTTTTCAACATTTCTCCTCATCATTCTAGGTTAGAATGTATAAATCTGAGCTCAAGTGGCAGGGCAGTGATGGAAATCTCCTTTTCAACCAACTTAGCTAACATTTGTTCTTGAAAGAGTGAAGCAATTCCAAGAATCTAAAATGTTTCTCAGTTCTACCATTTGTTTGCATGAGCATTTTTTGCTGCTTGAAAGAATGATAACTGCATCAAAATTCTCTTTGCATCCACCTCAGGACACCATTTTATGGACCACAGGGTATCCCTAAGAATTACAGAAGGTCACTGTGCATTGCCTGTCTGTCTTGCTATCTAGGCAGTACTTGTTATTCATGAAAGGAGGTGATAGCGACGGCACACAGTGGGGAACTCAATGCCATGGGATCTCCAGGGACGAGGAATTACTGCATCTGACACACACACCCACACACACACACTTTGTTTATGCAAACGAAGACAACCCCAAAAGCATATTTTGTCAGATTCTGCTCACTTTTGGGAACAAATATACTTGATAAATAGAAGTACACACACACTTCATGCACTGCTGCCAATCTCCAATGGCTCTCCACTGGGCTTCAACAACAACCACTGGGGCCAAATGTCTAAATAAATAGTTATAATACTTTTTATTTATTCACCCTGATGTCATTCCAAACAGTAAGCAGTTATTTTGGTCCATTAAAAAACCTAACAGAATAATTCCTGAAAAGTCTACACACAGCTCTTATGATGTTTTTCATATTAGCAGTAGTTCATAGAGCACATGCCTCAAATAAAAGGTGGCACACTGGAATAAAGATCAACATCTTTATTGAAGTGGGGTTTCACAATTGATCAATAGGAAATCAAAATTGCAATATGGCTTAGTGGGATAAGGTGAAGGCTTCATTAATTTTAATATATAGCCTGATCCACGTCACATGCACGGCTCATGGTTTTAGCCCCTCAGGGCAGTAATTAAGTCATTTTTAAAAATTATTATTAGAAATTATAATTATAGAAATTATTCTGTGACAAAAGCACATCCAAAGCTATTCCTTTTGCCCCTAACTATTAATTCCCTTCTCAATACAACAATCAGAGAGTTAATGATGATGCACAAGTATGCGATTTACACAAGTATTTAAGTTACAATTAAAATAAAATGAATGAGAGGGAAAAAAATAAATAAAAAATAAATAAAATGATTAATAATATTTAAATAGAGAGTTTGAGATTACTTAAGTGCCTTCAAAGATTGAGGAATACATTTTAATTAAGGGACTTATGTTTTATTAAATTGTATAGTTGATCCCTTGAGATATATATA
>JAUMHP010000043.1:5063449-5100227 GCA_032361065.1 Enteromius trimaculatus | reverse complement strand
GTTTCCAGAAAAGTGTACCATATGCATCAGACGTTTAGCCAACGTTCGGTGGGCGTGACGTCTGAGGCTGAGACTATTAAGTCACTAACTTGAGCTATGAAATGTATATTTTACAGTAACATATTACACACTTTGAAATTATTTTTGTTAATAGCTCAGATAGTTTGACACAGGAAGTAGCTTGGAAAGTGCTTCTTCAACACAGGGCTCAACCAATGGCGTGTGTTTGTTTAACCGAACAATGACAGGTGGATTGCTTGAAAACCTGCTTGAAAACAGTTAGTATTTTTCTTTATTGCCAATAATCGTGCTGAAATTACATCCTTCACCTTCAAATAAAGCTAATTATAAAAATAGTAATATCACAGATGAATCCTAACCCAAAGGTATTCCTGCAAAATTGGATGACACCGCCATTTTTGTCTTTTTCCATATTTTCCAAATTTTGTCCCCAAAGTATTATATGGGTATGAAACATTAATGGTGCTGACCTTTTTCTGCAGAGCACAGTGGAAGATGAAGATGAACATGCCCTGGAAGGCATTAAAGGTAGTGAAAAGATACGCCATGATGACGGTGTTCTCATTGATAAAGAGGAGGCCGAAGGCCCAAGTCAGACCCAAGAGGAAGAGCAGTGCGATAGCCCCCAGAGCCCAAGACCTGAGGGAGAACACGCGCGCATTCACAATACATACAGATGCAACAAAAACATCATAGCTAATGTGAATATAATGTGCATTTTTGCGGTGGAAGTCTCTCACTTGATGTTGTCCAAGCGGCTGGAGTCGGGTTTGAGGGCGGATGAGTTACGGACCATCTTGTGAAGCGTTATCATGAGGAACACCAGGTTCAACTAAAAGTCAAAAGGTAAAAATGTACCTTAAAGGCCAAAACTTCCAAGTCATTGTGATAAATTAAAGCCTATTGGCTATATAAAAAGTGCAAGGCCTTTAGAAAATGTCTACACTGACAATTCAAACCATGGCTTTCTTTCTCACAACGAGCCTCATTCATAAAACACAAGCAGAATTTCAGTGCAAATTGTTCGTGAAATCGTTTTATCTTAAATTGCTGCAATTAAACGCAACCATTTACATGAGAATGGTGATATGAACATTTACACAGAAATTCACTCATTTAGTGTTCGATGAGAGATCAGGCGCTAATGCAAGTAAGAAAAGAACTTTAGAAAGGTTCAAAAAAATGTTTTTTTTTTCCCCACAAACTAATAAAAACAAAAGCACATTAGTAAAATATATTGTAATTATGAAAATGTCAGCAAGTTCCCATATCTAAACCTAATCTAAGCTCCACACTCATATAAAGCATATTACAGCCAAAACATAGTCGTCAGCAGCAACAGATCCATAGGTGAACAAAACTGCTTTGTTTGATATGACTAGCGCAGCACTTTTTAGAGAGAGAGAGAGAAAAAAAAAGGAACAAACTCTGTGAGCAAAGCAGAGAGAGTGCTGAATGTTTGAAGAGAACAATACCATGATAATGAAGGACACGGGGCCGATAAAACTCCAGATGAAGTAGTTATCCACCCTCAACCAGCACCTACACACAAAAAACACACACACGATAACTTCATCAGTAACATTTGACTGTTCGAAGACCAATCGCTTCATTACAGGCAAAAGCAGATACGCATTTCATGAAGTAGCACATTAATGATCATCGAACGCTTTGAAATAATTGCACGACATCTTAAAGTATTATTGCTGTCAATATGACAATACATTTTTTGGCATGAAAACAAGCTTATAAAAAAACAATATAAGTGTAGTTGAAGGTTAAGCTCAGTTTTTAATCATTAGTGCACTGAGTCAGCGTCTCATTTTCTGCACTGTAGTCAACATTCAAAAGTCTGCAGCTGTGCTATTTTTCCACTGTCGCACACACATAAACACAGACCAACACACACTCGTGGGCACACAAACGCACAAAACGACACTCACACACATGCAGTAATCAGCTCAGTTAAAGGTGCTGTAAGCGATTTTGTTAACTTCCGCCAGACAATAAATTAGACCACACCTTCTGACCAAAACCCCGCCCTCTTAAAGTACCGACAGCCAGATCCAATGTTAGCAAAGAGGTAAAATTAGGGCTCTCGCACTTTTGAATATATAAACAGACAAGATGTAATGATAAAAAATGCCATTAGGATTATTTTAAGCATTTTAAAAGCTGAATGAAAAAAATAAAATCATTAATATTTCAGAGTTAAATTTAAAAATACTGACATTTACATACATTTTTAAAACTTTATTTATTAGATTATAAACTCCCTAATATTTCAGGGTTTCCATGACCGTCAATACGCTCTACAAAATATTATTTTTCCAAAGTAATGTTAAAAATAGTGTAAGATGCAGCTTTGAGATGTGCTCTTGTAAAGTGAATTATCAGGGCAGGATCTGTCAGATTTATGCATGCTATTCTGAAAAAAAGGTGCTTGCAACATCTTTAACTGGCTTCATTTATAATTCACATGCTGACCTTGGTTAGGCTAGGATCACATGTCAGTGGCGAATCATCCAACTGAATGCCAAACTACATAATACCAGTGTATGTTTCCGAGTGAAAGAGGATACTGCACTATATGGAATTTAAACTCCCAGAGAGCCATTTTGCTGGAATCCCTTTAAATGAAACAAACGGTTTGAAGAGGGGGTCGTGTCACCTGCTCAATGGCCCTTGTATGGCTGAATGCGAACAGACTGCATCATACATACGCTTTTTTTGTCCCGTAGCTACGATAGTCAATGGCTGCCGAGATGCCCACCACCAGGGCGGGAAAGCAGTAGCCGCACAGGTAGTAGTATTTCTTTCGGGAGTATTCGCTCTCAAAGACCTCAACCAGCATCAGATACAGCTGGATTCCCTCCAGACACATCCAGGAGAACGCAGCCAGGAAGAAGAAATGCAGCAGACCCGCAAAAATGGGGCATGCAATCTGTGTTTGGGGGAAAAAAAAGAGGAAAGTAGGGGTTAGTGAGAAAAATATCAGACCAAGTATAGTGCATAGTTACTACAGTATGAACATAAAAGGAATAGTTCATGCAGAAATGATGTCTTTGTTTTTTCAAACCTGTGTATGACTGACTTTATAATGAAGAACATACTGTATTTGGAAGAATGTGAGTAGCTAAATAGCACTGATGACACGGCTTCTAATTTTTGCGCAAAGAATACAATGGAAATCAATAGGAACTGAAATTTGCACTTTATTTCGGTCCAGAAGCACCTACTTCTGAGACCCTCTGACTGAGGTGAATTACTTGTTTTTAGGTGATGTTTAGCATAAAACTCTGTCCTCCAACACTCCCAAATATAATAAATGTATCCCCCCTCTATTTTCAGATGATAATCACATTTAAAAGTGATTTATTTTGCTGGGCTGCAGTGTGAAGAAAAAGAAAATGTAGCCGGCACATAAAAGGACTCCCTGCAGACGCATCTGCCAATCGACTGGATGAACGAATGTGCAGGCGGAAAACAGCGATCCCACTATTGCAAGTGCACTCACCTAAAAACATCCACCTTTCAGCAAATCACTTACTGCGAACGTCACGTAACGTTATTAATATTCATGACTCAAGTCGTGCTTGGCACAGTTTGTGCGCCGAGCCTGACAGGAAGTAAATTTCTTAAGAGAGAAGTGAACAACAGAAGAGAAGCAGTCTTTGACAATAAAATGTATATATATTTTATATTCGTAGATGTTGAAAGCAAGTTTTCGGCTTAATAATGCAATTTTTATGACTTGTGTATGTTTTGGAGTGACTGACGTTTCTGGAAAGTTTGGTTTTTAAGCTTTCAAATCATATCTTGCATTAATGTATCCACAGCAACTTGGCAACCATACTTGCAAAGAGAGGTTGATGAGATTCATAATGCAACCCCCGCACTTTACGTATCGTTTCTACGCCCCTGCAAAGCGGAAGATACAGATCTGCTCACGGATTTATCATTTACTAGTTAAATGCCTCATAAAAAACTATATCTTTTGAAAAAGAAAAGAAAAGAAAAAAGCTCTGAAACATTATCCAGCTACATGTTCTTCTTCTCAAGAGCTCATTGCAGCGGCCTTGGCATCTTGTAAAATGATGCCGCCTGAACCCTACAAGAGATGCGTTAAATGAGCCAATCAGATGACACCACCGCTTTCAACAGGAAACTGTCGACTGATGTGAAAGGCATCACAATTGGAAACTAATAAGTCACAATATCCTAATCATTTTAAAATGTGTCCAGGCTGTATGATATATTGATTACGCATTCAATCAGCTGCTCTTGAATCGGAAAAACATAGCTGAGCTGATAATTAGGGAATAATTTTTGATCTGAACTCAGCAGGTTTAAATCGTTCACAGTGTTTAATGTTTTAATTGGTTGTTGGTTCTCCTCATAAGTGGTGTTTCAGTAGGGTTTTAGTTTTTGGTTGGCTGACTAAAACATAAACCTCATCAACTGTCAACATATGTGACCCTGGACCACAAAACCAGTCTTATTTCGCTGGGGTATATTAGTAGCAATAGCCTTAAATACATTGCATGGGTAAAAATTATAGATTTTTCTTTTTTGCCAAAATCCTTAGGATAGTGAGTAAAGATCATGTTCTATGAAGGTATTTGGTCAATTTCTTATCGAAAATATATTAAAACGTAATTTTTGATTAGTAACATGCATTGATAAGATCTTTATTTGGACGACTTTAAAGGCGATTTTCTTAACATTTCGATTTTTCTGTACGCTCAGATTCTAGATTTTCATATAGTTGTATCTCGGTCAAATATTGCCCTATCTATCCATATCATTCATCAATGGGAAGCTTATTTATTCAGCTTTCAGATTATCTATAAATCTTAATTTTGGAAAATTAACACTTAAGACTAGTTTTGTTGTCTAGGGTCATATATATGCTTTCAGTGGTCAGTGTAAAACACACTGGGTACTGTTTTAATTGGCCAACATTTTTAAAAATCCTCTAATCCTAGTCCAATATCTGTAGTCTTATTGATGGTTTGACATATTCGCAGACAAACGATTAATGACCATTACTGTCAAACTTTACTTTCAATGAGATTCTGTGAACGTCAGAGGTTTTGAGGCAGAGTCCTGAAGTGTGGATTCTTTTATGACACCAACAGGAGCGCTGAAAATAAATCTTCTTGTTTTTCCCGTAATACGATCTGATATTAACAGAGGTGTCACAGTGCGGCAAGGCCTATTGCTGGGATGTTCGGAAAGTCTGCCAATCAGCGATTGCAGCTTTTAAAACAATAACCTTAAAACTCATCTAATTAATGTTGCTTGCTTCAAAGTGAAAATTACACCCCAAAGAATCAACAGATAGAGAAGCAGCTGGTTAAATGCGCAATAAATGCATAATCGACAAATAATACAGCAGAGTTGCATAATGTTGCCTGAAGGCAATTTTTTAGAAAGTCAGAGTGAAAGTGTTTTCACTAACTCGCAAAAATCTTCCATCGGTCATGTGAATAACAGGGTGATGTTTGTATATTGTTTTATATACGTTACTATTCACTTAGTTAAGAAGTGTAAACTCTCTTGTGCTCACAGAGACTGCATTTGATCAAAAATGCAATAAAACGGTAAACTTTAATTACAAATGAAAACAACTGTTTTCTACTTTTAATATATATTAAAATATAATTTATTCCTGTGATGCTTCAGTATCCTTCCTCCAGTGCGTTCAGAAACCATTCTAGTATGCTGATTTACTGCACAAGAACCATTTCTTATTATTAGCCAGCTGTGCTGTTTTTCAGTCTTTAAGTGATAGTCTTTAAAGTCACTTTTGATTATTTCAATGCATCCTTAATGAATGAAAGTATTATTTTATACGAGAGATCAATAACATAGGGACTGAAACCCCAATAGTACGTCAGATTGTGATAGTCCGCTGCGTCCTCCACAACTGAGCATTTAGAACAAGCACCCATCTGAGCCGTGGCATGCAAATGAATGCAAATTACCTGCACTTAAAGCAGTTTGCATTTAATTCCTTCAGTTAATCGGATGCTAAAACAATGCAGACGGCATGTTCTATCAGCGGGTGCACATAAACACTACAATCAGCGGGTGAAATTCATCCCCAGTGCTTGTTCCCCTTAACATAGATCACAAATCCGCTCACGTGGTACTGCGTCTTGTCGATGCCAATGAGGAAGAGGAGCTCGGCGATGAAGAGGTTGATGCAGAGGTTCTTGTGGATGGTGTTGCGGTCGGTCTGCAGGCCTCGCAGGAAGCAGAAGGTGGAGATACAGATGGCGAGACACACCAGCGAAATGACAATGCCCACCCATGTGATCACAAAGAGGATCAACTCGTGCATCCTGCCTGGATACTGTGAGAGACCGAGAGATGGATAAGGGAAATGGTATAAACGGATAGGCTGCCCGAGGGAGAGTGACTTATGAAAATCCAGTAAATGTCAAGCTGAAATTGCTGTGTGTTTGTTTGTGTATTTTGCTCTTATGTGTATAGATACGTGTTTGTCTCACAGACCGCGTGCAAGCAAAAAAGTTGTTCATGTGCATGAGAGCTATATTCAGATTTGTTCGCGAGCAGCTGATGAATGCAAAGAAGGGGTATGTCTTACGTCGGGTTCGTGCTGTACCATGAGCACGGCGAAGTTGGTTAGATGGCTACAAGAACAAGTCGTGTGCGTGCTGTTGGTTTCCATCAGCCTGCAGCCCTGAGATGACCACTGGCCCGTCATCGAACGCTCGGAGTAGTTCCAGAACGAACAGTTCGGGCTGAAATGATTCTCCAGCTGCAAAGAGGAACCAACAAAGAGAGACCGGAAAAGATTGGCTTTCACAATATAATGTTTTGTGTTTAGGAGTCGTGTGAGAAGCCTTCATGGTCAAGGAGCATCTACAGTAGCACTTACACATTGATTTTCACTGTGCTGTCTGAAATGGCAGTTTCTGCACTGCAAAGGCAGCACAATTAGAGTGAATTATAAACAATAAATCTCTCATTGATTCTTGAGTACTGAGACGTGTTACAGAAACGACAAAAGGAATTATGTTGGGCTGCGTCTGTTCAACATGTTGAGAAGAATTCACGTTTAAGGCGGCACGAGCAATTTCCTGCTGCTTCCATTTGCTTACAAATGTGTGCTGTTCTGTCACAGCAAATATTCATTATAAATACTGAATGTGTAGCAGTCGTGCTGATGAATGCACTGACGCTACAGGATGATGGCCTCAAACTGATCTTCTGCTTGCGGTGTTGACAAAACAACAGTAATTTGCAAAACACACATGTATTAAGCGAAGAGCCTTTTTTGCGGTGTTGCTAGTAACTTACATTTTTCCTCGTCAGTGCTTTTTTTATTTTTATTATTTACATTTTTGAAGTTGTCAGCCACTGCCTGACATTTTTTTAATCATTTCCACAAACGTTTTTATGGCCCCCCGAATATCTCGTGCATCTGAGCCTTTGCAACAACAACAAGAACAGCAACAGAACAAAACGTTTCATTCAAACTTCATGCAATCTTTTTTATTAACACTTGAAGCTTCATAAAAATATGTTTTTGTAAAAGACTATGTCTAGGTCAGATTCAGAACGATGATTTAAACGATGATGTTATTTAAAAAAAAAGTTATATGAAAAAAGTGTATACAGTGTATATATATAAATATATATAGTATATATATATATATATATACACTTAGAATTTAGATTTTTTTTTTTACATTATTACATAAAATTTAATTTAAATTAAATGTATTTTATTCCTGTGATGCAAAGCTATATTTACAGCATCATTACTCCAGTGTTCACTGTCACATGATCCTTCACAAATCAATATACTGTATTCTTTTATATATTCGTTCTATAATTATCTGATTTGATTGTTTTCTGCCCAAGAAACTTTTCATATATGTTGAAAACAGTTGTTTTCGATTCTTGGATTTACATTTGTTTTAATTGTAAGACAATGTAAATGTTTTAACACTTTTAAACAAAAAGGTGTTTTTAGGGGAAGTGAGGGATAATGAAATAATCAGCAAAAAATGATCATCTGCACAGAAATGTGTTCATGTTTGACGAATGTAACCCCATGTGTGAAAGTAACTTATGTTTTCTTGTACTGATATCCTGCGTCTGTGTACCTGTAAATGTCTAAGTGTGAACACCACAGGCTCGGTGAGAAACACTCGACTGGACTCTTTATTGATGGACGCTGCGATGACGTGTGAATTCACTGCCAGGCCCCGCCCATCAGGCCCCGCCTCCATTTCCATCTTCACGGTGGCGTTTTCAGTGGACAGGAACGAACCCAGATTCTTATAAAGCACAAAGACCACTTTTACCTGACCTGTGCCGAGAAACACAGCACAAAAAAACAGAAGAAGAGAGTTACTGAGTGGCGGAAGGATATGAATAACAACTAAGAGGAAAAAGGCAGCGGTAGAGTGACTTGAGTGAAGGTTAAAATGATTTAGGCTGGGAGGGGGTGAGTGAGTGACTGAGGGATCGGGGGATGAAGGAATTTTAATATGGAGGGCAACGGAACATTCATCCCTTCAGCACTCACTCACTCCCTCCGTTTCTTCCGTATGAATATTTCATGTGCGTTTGTTTCAATCATACTAATCTCACTTCCCCCTCCCAACCTGTCCCCGATGAGAAGCAGCGAACGACAGCGCTTTCAAAAAAAAAAAGAGAGGCTAAATGCGGGAGTGGCGGAGAAAGCGAGGAGTAGGAGAGCTGATGGCGGGATAAGATGGCTAAGAGATGGAGGAGACAGGAAGGAGAGAAGCGGGGGGAAAGAAAAGAGTGTCGAGATTGCTCTGTCAGCCTGAAAATGATAGTAATCTAGTCGCCTCTCGGGCTGTTCGATTAAGAGCGCCGTTAAGAAACCATCAGGGAAGAAATGGTCTCAGCGCTTTTGTTAATCTGATTAGGTTTATTATTATCAACTAATAACCGGGTAGAGCAAAGTGGAAATTTCGCTAAGCTTGGGTGAAACTGCACGGGGGCGAGTCGCCGATCGAGATAGAAGGGACAGGAAGAGAGGCTGACCGTTGCGGCTGTACTGTTTGAAGGTGGAGGCCGAGAGCTGGATGCTGCTGTCACTGGGACCGTTCTGAGGGAACGACAGATCCTGAGACTCTGTCTCTGTGTTCAACACGCGCACCTCTAGATCTGAAGACACACAGAAACGCACACCGTGAGAGCTTGAACAGTACACAGTAACACAGCCCTGAAAGGTTATAATAAAAGCTATTCATTTTTTGCAGTAGCAGTCCAAAGCTATTCAACTGGGCACTATGACTTTAATTCATTTCCTATTCTGTACTTTCTAAACTACTGTTAAACAGTCAGTAAGACTTCTTTTTTTATATAAAAATTTTTATCATTTTTACTGATCAAAAGTGACAGTAAAGCTTAAAAGATTTCTGGTAACACTTTAGAATAAGATGTCATTTGTTAACATTAGTTAATGTATTAATTAACATGAGCAAACAATAATCAACACATTTACTACACTGTTTATTAATCTTTAATAATGCTGTTCATTCTTAGTTTGTGTTTACTAATGTTAACTAACCTTATTGTGAAGTGCTTCCAGGTTTCTATTTCGAATAAATGCCGTTCTTTTGTATTCTTGGTATCCATCCAAGAAACCCTTACAAAAATGTATCAGTTTCCAAAACATATCAATCAGCCTAGTTTTAAAGACTTATAATTTGTCATCGCGGAATTAAACTATTTTATTGAGCAAATATTTTTAAATATGAAACAGTTGTTATGAATTGTGATAACATTTTACGATGTTACTGTTTTCACGGAATTTGTAAGCATTAAAACACTTATCAAGACTTATCAGAACAAAGTTACACTAAATACAAAAATAAGTTCATATACAAAAACATAACTCAAAAGTTGGATTTAATTTAAAAATCACTATATTTAGTGCTTAAAATAGCAACCTAAATATGTTAGATACTAACATTTATTATTTAAAAAAACAAAACAAAAAAAAAACACGTATTAATACGTTTAATAAATAATTAAATAATAAGCATGTGTTAATTTTCTATTTAATAAACATTCACCTTTTGATTACTGTTGATGCCTCTAGTAATGAAGTATCAGATTTTTCATTTCCAGCTCATATCGGGTTCATTTTAAACCAGTCATGTGCTAATTTTTACACAACAGTTGAGTTAAATAAAACAGCCCAGCAGGTTAGTCAAACATTTAACCCAATTTCTCCTGTCCATATATACCCCGGCACTTTTTTATTAACATCCATACGGCATTCTACGGCAACACAAAACAAACAAAACTCACCGACATTGGCAGCATGGTCTGAGAAGTGATTATTGTACATGTTATTGGCCAACAGGAAGGCTCCTTTCTCCATGACGTCCAGCAGCATGGTGGCGGTGTGTGCCTGCTCCGTACTGTTCATGTCCTGCCATGACTCCAAAGCCTCGGTACGCAAAAGATTATCCACAGTCTGCACAACCGCCTGCACGCACACGCACACACACGCTTACACTTCATCATAATTACACTCCACATCAAAGAACAGAAAATACAACTCTCTGTGAATGTCACATCTGTGAATCTTACGCAACGCTTAATTTATTTCTACTAAGGAGCAACATCTTACAGACCATTATAAATGACAAGAGCGCAAAAAGAAAGCCTTGGGCGAGACGTACAGGATCATCATTGCTAGAAGTCTCTCTCTCTCTCTCTCTCACAACAGACACTCAACAAACCAGCTGCAGTTAAAATTCATCTGAGGTAGGCATAAGCAATAAAAAATATGGATGGCACTTTCTATAATGCCTGTATATGCTATGCATAATAAATGGAGTCATTATGAATGCCATACTGTAATGCATTTCATTAAAGGTAACCACCAATATAATATAATACAATACTTCATGGTACTACTGTACCACCTCATAAAATCAAAACAAGCTATTATTAGGATTTTAATATATATTTAAAATGTATATACATATTCAGTGCCACACGATCATTCAGAAATCATTCTAAAATGCTGATTTAGCACTCAAGAAAAAATTATTCTTATTATTTAGGTAACACTTTACTTTAGGGACCAATTCTCACTATTAACGAGTCGCATATTGACTGTTTATATATTAGTATTATATATTATTATATATAAAGCACATATGAATGCCTTATACTACAAATCTAAATCCCTTAACAACTAACTTACTAACTATAAATATTGGGGTAAAAGTGGCATTTAATAGTGAGGACTGGTCCCGAAACGCCTACAACCAACTAGAAAGTAGCAAATTGTCTTTGTTGATGTTAATACGCAATACTATTTTATTTATTTTACTTCGTTGCTTTGCAGTATTTTGGTCTAGTGTCCCTTCAAGACCAGCGCTGAACAGCTCAGACGTATTCTAAGGACATTCAGACTGAATTTTAATATCTTTGTAATGCATTTTGTATGCAGGCTTCCTAGAATGTTTTGCTGAAAAAAGCATGCTCCCAGTCGAGTGCGGGATAGGAATCAAGCACCGGTATGTGCGCGCGGTGACACGGAGGATAAGAAGAGATACGAGAGGTGAAGTGTGTCTGTGAAGTGTGTCTGTGAACTCATAGAGATAACGCTGCACAATACCTGAACATAAGCCCGGCAGGTCCTCTCTCTCTTCTGCCACTGCAAGACACAATCAAACTACTTTCAGATACACACACAAACATTAGAAGAGTCTTGCCCCTTCAAACTGGTTTTGAGTCGATTTCAAATGCAACTTACAAAAATACTACTGCTATTAGTAGAATCAACTTGCATACTTAAAGAATGGTGATAGACGTTCTCACAGAAATCATTCAGATCTTTTCCATCCAACATTTGAAAGAAAATATTATGTGAAAGGACATTATGTGTTTGATTTATATATTTTTGATTATATATTTTTATATGTTATATTTATATAATATATTTATATGAAATATCATATACAATATAATATAAATAGTGCTGGGCAGATACACAGCGGGCGTACTGTATATATTTATTATGTATACATAAGTACACATACTTTCTTAAATATATTTAAGAAAAAAAATACGTAAAATATCTATATCTATAATTTATAATACATCTAAAATACTGTATGTCTGTATTTATATATACATGATAAATACACACACACACACACACACACACACATATAAACAATCATTTTATTTTTTATTAATTTATTGAGATGAATCACTGCCCAGCAAACCCCAAAAAGTATATATATTTACTGTGTTTGTGATATTTTTAACATTTCTTTTACAATTAATTACATACAATTATATATAACTATAACATAATTCATCTTCTGCAACCACTCAAAAAAAGATTCCCTTCAAAAAGCTTTTCAGTCAATTTCAAATATGACAACAACAAATGCTGTTGCAGAAATAACTGAGCTCTTTTCCATTCAACTAAAATGCATGAAATATATAAGATACTGTATATTAAACCTTTAAAACAAATGTTTTACACTACCTTTGTTGTGATCAATTTTTATTTATTTATTTATTTATTATTACTATTTACACATTAAAAGGGGGAAAAAGTAAGCCAGGATTGCAACTGCTCAGAAAAAATAGGTATATTCATATCCTGCATTCATGTGATTCATGTGAAGGCTGAGAGTTTAGATGGTATTCCTGTGCACGCTGATGTGGCAGCAAACAAAACATGAAGGGCTTGTTTAAAGGGCAAATGTGTGTGAGTGTGTGTGCATGCAAGTGTCACCTTATTGTAGTTCCTGGCTGCCGATTCCTTATTCCCGGGTCTGAGTGCTTGCAGCTGTGCGTCTAATATATCCAATAGCTGCTCGATGAGTCTGACAGAGGAACTGACATCACCGGCATGAATGCGGCCCTGCGTGTGGTTCACCAGCTCAGCAGCGATGTTTGCAGCGTTCTCTCCGCTTTTTATCTACACAGCGAACACACACACACATACACACTCAGTCTGGTCTCTAAAGCTCAATCCCCTGCCGCGCGCTGTGGGGGTGTGAGCTGGGGGTTTCTGAGTTTATGCTGCTAGACGCACAGACAAAAGACAGAATATCTTTAATGACTCTCTAAATCAAGCTATTACAAAAAAAACAAAAAGGGAAAAAAAAACAAAGCGTGAAACATGATAAAATTACTCACTTGATTTGAAAGCAGACACATAGCTTGTAATTGCCCTCAAGCAAATGTGTCACTTAACATTTAGAAAAAAAGGAAAGGAAAAGAAGAAGAAGAAGAAGAAGGAAAAAAAACAGTCCGCTGTGTTTAAGGTATTCAAAAGTACATCAAAGTATGTTTTGGTCTTTGTGGTGTTCAGAAACAACGCTGTTAGAATAGTACGTATAAAAAACCACACACACATTAAAGCCAACTCTGTAACGTGAATCTTTAGATTTATTTATTTATTAACCTTTGAAGAATGCCATTTATTAACGAGGACATATTACAGTTGACAGTTCTCTTTTAAGTCCTTAATTATGTCTTATAAAGAAAGATTCATACATTTACAGTACATTTATATTAAATATATGGCGATAGCAAGCTAGCATAGAAAGCATAAGATCCCACCGTCCCTGCATAATCACTCTCCAAAGCCATATCTCCTCCCAAACACATGAACACACGCATGCAGACCAGAAGCTAACGCGTGACACGACGACAGACGGCTGGTCAGATTACCTCGTACGTCAAAGCACATCATATTGCAATAATAACACTTCAATTCTCACTCGGTCTGCAATAGTGTAACAGAGCGTAGCCTTTGGAGTGAGGGATATGATTGGATGAACATTTTAATGTCCCACCCATGCCTTCCACAGACAATGTAAATACATAATTCATCTAGACCACTTAACTTGGTGAATGCTATCAGGATGTGACGAGACGTTTCACCAGTATATACTGTAACTTTGTTTTTTACCTATTCACCTAGCCTGTGCTTAAGGGATATAATTTGCCTGTTTCTACACAGAATTATACCTAGGAAATATCTCCTCAGCTTTTAGTATTATTTAAATACTAGAATTTGTATTAGCTATTTTAATTAGCTTTCATCGCTATGTTATTTTACTGTATATTAAACTTTAGTTTACTGTTTTGCTTTTTAAACAATACTATTTAGATTTTTTTTTTTTTTTTTTGGTTTTAGATTTTATTTAATATAAGCATTTTTTTATTTCAGTTTTCAATTAACATTTTCCATCCGTTTGATTTTTTTTATTTAGTCAGAGATAAAGCTACTCTGCATATCCTGCATACTTTTCTTCCAAGTTTGTTAGGAAAGAATGGCTATAATTTTTTTTTTTATCAAGTCTCTGATCATTCCGGTCTGAACAGCCCGAGCTGTAATTTTGTCACTGCTACTGAGTATGTTACTGGGATAAAGAAAAGAACAAACTATGTTAGGTTTCAGACAGAACATGGGGCTAGTTTCATTAGCAAAGACAAAGTTTATATGAAAGTCTTCAAGTCACAGAAGTCCACTAATTCTGTAGGATAAAAGAAAGGGTGACCAAAGGCTTGTACACCGTGCGAATATCGGCAGCGTTTTTCAATGCTCATACCCAAGTGATTTTCACAGACGATTAGCCGACGGCGCTTAACGCTTTCACACGTGAGTTTAAAATATTCTCTCTGAGCCTCCAGAGTGAGTTTTTTTAGGCGACCGTTATTTTGGAACGTTTAGCCTTATTGTTTCCATGACGACGCGCCATACTTGTCATGTGACGCACCGCAGTCACAATAGCGCTGTGTGATACATGGATCATTTTAATTTCGTTTTTATTAATATTTGCAAACATACTGACTATATTATTAAAAACATTATTATTATTATTAAATTTTATATTCCAAATTTGAAATCTGTGCAAGTAAATGTATTTGGTAATTTAAACACTTTATAATGACCGTGTTAGTTGATCTAAACCAGGTGATGGGCGCACTGAATCCGAGCTATGGATCCCCGGTAAACGGGGAGAAGAGAAGAGTAAACTTTATAGCAACCTACACGATCTGGATATGCTATTAGTAAAACATGTCGTCAGATTATATTTGTAAAGATCATTATTGCTGTTTCTATAGTCATCAGCGTGTATATTATAAACTATAAATGCCTGGTTTTGCTAGTACTTATGTGTTTTTAAATGAATGAAACCTACAATTAGCAGTATATGATTGAAAACACTTATTATTTGAGATAATATGGCTCAGTGCTCAGCGCGTCCGATCTGGCTCTGCACTAACAAAAGCGCGAGAGCATATTTAAATTCAGCAGTTGATGACGTGATGCACTGAACGTTCTAATCTCACCGGTGTGATCGTACGCTCCAGCGACCATCCAAGCCTGATCACACCGGTGTGATCGTACGTGTGAAAGGGTTAATGAAAAACAGAACAACCCCGGTACACAAGATGGCGCTGCGCAACCTTTTAAGCTTTTGACAATCGCTTGTCACACAGAAGAAGAAACGAGCCAGAAGACACGCTTGTCAAAACCATTCACGTTTTTCTTTGTTAACTGGCAAAAATATTTCAAGTGTCAGGTCCAGCAGCAGCTCCATCTCTTTATTTTCAGAAACCAATGAAACCAGCAGCTCTACATTTATCTTGCCTCGGTGCATCTTCTCCGTCTACTTAACTTCCATATGCTTGGCAGGACCGTTTTGCGCTTGAGTGCCACCAAGCCATGTACTGTTACTTCAGCAGCTCCAGGCATGTGAACAAAAATGTCCATCTGATGGGTCGGCCACTCACATTTGGTTAGTCACGAGGCGTTAAACGTTTATGATATTTACGTGCGATATTCACCCAGGCCTTAACATTGAAATTTCAACTTCCCAAAAGTATACCCCCCCCCCCACGCACCGTAAAAGTTTCGTAATATATGTGAAGCTCAGAACAAACAGTCCTTGATGTGTAAGTTCTGTATGACTTTAACCTGAGTTGCTTTTAAACTCTCTCTTAGAAATAGATAGAATAGAGAGATTTTGTTCCAAATCATGTCAAAAGAGTGACCTGCGTGCGGTAATGTGAGCTGAGGCCAGAATGATAATAGCTGAGGTAGCAGACAGAGCAGGATGGGGAACAGGGGGTCAGTGCAAGTAAAAAGCAACTTTTTAGTGGCCTCACCTTCTGAGCCACCTGGTTGACCCACGGCGAGGTGCAGTTACTAAGATCAGGGCCACGAGGATTCCACAGCGCAGGAGAGGACAGGCACTGAAAGGATGCTATGCCTGAAAACAGAAGACAAGATGTTAGGAGGGACAGACAGAAAGTGACCTTGGGTTTTAAAGTTTGTAAAGACTTTTTTTAAAGGGTGTGCGTGTATGCATTTCTTTCTTGTTTTTTACTTTTTACTTTTTTGTGGGGGGAAAAATGGAGTTAGTGGCAAGCGAAGGAAATAAAGCCAACAAATGTCCAGACTTGTGAACTCAATACTCTTTAATAACCATCCCAGGATGCATCTCATTAAGGTGGTTGAGAATAAATAATGCCATAATCAAGGCGAAGTGAGGCGACACTGAAGAAGCACAAGACAGTTCTGATTTATTTCTCTTTTTTTTGGGGCACTACATAATTACCATGCCTCCATTTCTGTATTACATAGTTTTCAGGAATTTTACACAGTTTTACTAAAAAATACTAAAGAGCTGACAATACTTTTGACTGATAGAATATATAAAGTCATTCATTTATTATTCATTAAAATAAAACCTCACAAAAATGTAACACACACACATACATATATCACATATTATAACTAATATAAATATCAGATTATATAATGATTGCATCTATTATATAAATAATAAATAGCATCTATAATATGTAAAAAAAAATTCTGATTTGGATTTTCCGTGGAGGTACCTCTCTCCCTAACCCCTTAGAGAAAAACAAATCCTGATATATACATACAAACACAAGTACGCACGAATAAATTCATAGCAGATATACCGAAAATCAACTGACTGAATTTATTCTCAACTCTAAAATGGCTAGAGAATAAGAAAGAAAGGAGTTTCACTGTGAAACCATCCACGAAAAACACTTTTTTCTTTCCGGTGGAAATGAGTTTGCTGACACATGAATGCCATCGCACACTCTTGCACACATTTGTGTAAGATGCCACACCAGGCACGGCCATCCCATCAGCGCCTCTGAACACCGAGAAAACACCTCAAGGGAGACACCTTCTGCCACTCCTCATTTTCAGTTAAGTTGGGTTGTTTAGTTAGCCGAGTTCACTGAGAGGACAGCATGCTGGGATCAAACAAACGGCAAGCCTTTTCAGTAACCACAACACAAATAGCTCCAAAGAAAAAAGGGAAAAAGAGTGACAGAGACAGAGAGAGGAAAAGATGAGGAGTGAAGCAGCACTTCTACAGTAAGATCAGAGCCACCCGGAGATTTCCTTCCTTCAGTCTCTCTCTCTCAGCCCCTGTCTGCTTTTCTCTCCTCTCCACTCCTTCATCCACAATAAATTGGCTTTGAAGGATCTGCCAGGATTCACCAATTAAAGCCGCTGCTAATTTAACTTGTCTGTCATTTCAGTGATGGAAAAAAAGGTGACAGAAGAAAGACACCGCTTTGTCAGTGGCTGGGAGAGAGAGATGCTAACAGAGGGAGGAATCGCTTTACTCCCACGACAAGAAAGAGGCATTTGATGAGGCAGTTGTATAGAGAAAAAGGGGTGGGGGGGATGTTGTCGTTTGTAGATTGTCTAGTGGCTCTTTTTTTTTAATTCGGCAGTTTTGTAGGGCTAACCCATGCTGAGTTTGAAGATCACTCCTTCATTTGCAAAGGACTGCCTTTTATCTATGACTCCCAAGAGGACCTGCCAGCTGGAGAGAATATAGAGCTGAGGAGAAAAAGGAAGCAAGCTCTCCACACAAAGAAATGGGCGTACACACATAAATGTGTACATGAACCCAGTGACACACGCACAACACAGGTAGACCAAACACAACAAACAATTCTATGAAAAGCTGTCCCAACAAACATTGTGTGACCTTTATGTCATAAACATCGCACACCCTTCCTTTCTGTAAAGTTGCGATTCCCTCTGCCACTACACCATGTTGTAATCAAGCGCAACACACTAAAATGTCAAGCAGCACTGACACAATTTGCTATAACGTTTACACCGCGGTAGATATCTGTGCAGCTATCAGCAGACAGAAAACTATTTATTGAATTTTTTCGAATCAAAATTCATTAAACAGTCACACCATCATCGTGACTCACCCAGTGATCCTTTAGGGCACGGCCTGTCTACAGTCTCCCCCCTCTGGGTGGCAGGCCACTGCACCCCTCTGGCCACTCTGGCTTCGCACACTTGGAGCTCGGGACCCTGTGGTGGGACACGCAGGGGTCTGCGAGTCACTGGCACAGTGGCGGTGATAGGGCGTAGGTCTGGTGCCTTGTTGATGGCCCCTATTGGGTGAGCGGTTGGGGGCAAAGGTCGCATGGTTGAGGGGATGGAGCTAGAAGTGACAGGTCTGGCTGCAGTGGTGGTGCTGCTGCTCATCTGAGTGGGGACGAGTGGACCTGAGAGCAAGAGAGAAGGACAGAAGGGAATGCAAAGAAAATTGAAACCGAGGCAACAAGAGCAATAGCGGTAGAGGAGCAGATCCAGAACACCTAGAGAGTCTGCGAGAATGTTGGAGGATTTTTGACGAAGATGAAAAAAGAAGACCAAATAGAAGAAAGGAAACTTAAACGTTTGATGTGGCTTGCAAAAGGAATAAAAGAAAGTTGGTAAGAAGATAACTAAAGCAGCAGGAGCATTTGCTTGTCTTTAATGCACGACTATAAGTTCCCACAGTCCCCCTGAGAACTGGATGCAGCGAAATACAGGAGAAGAAAGATAGATAGAAAGAGAGAGAGAGACAGACAGACAGAGTGTTCATGGCAAGAAGATTAGAATGAATAATTGATTAGAAATCTTTTTCTGATCTGACAAAACGCTAATGACCACTGCTAATTAAACCATAAAAACAATGTATTGAAGACACAGAGGGGAACACTAACAGAACGTTGACACTTAACAGATCAAACTGTCTGTTAGCCTCCGCCTCCCACTGATCTCGTTCTTTCTCTGTCACTTACCAGCAGTGGGATCCGGTGGGCCGAACTCCAGGGGGTAGCGCAGCACATTGTAGTTATTCCAGACATAAAGTTGATTGTCTCGTGGGTTGTAATCCACAGAGGACACATACTGGTAGGGGTTGGGAAATGGGATGTGGACGGGCTCTTCCCGTGCTCGATTGGTGTTGTATGCATACAGCACCAGATCTCCACCTGCTTCGCTGTCGTCATCCTGATAAACAGAGCGAACAGCGTATAGAACACCACACGCCATAAAAGCATTGGACGCCAGGCGCTTATCGAAGCTCGTCTCCCAGGTTCCCTCGAAGCGCAGAGTGTAGGGGTTAACCTAAAAGACAGCGAAAGTAAAGGGTTCGGATTTCGGCTGTGTTCATATGATACAACAAAATAACTTGATTAGTCCACAGTTCTGGAAAATGGAGATCCTTAAAATGTAACCAAAATTCCAATCTGATCTCAGCTGAAATACAATAGCTTTAAATTGCACTTTTCAGTGACACTGACCTGGCTGACCACAAGACGTCCATTATTGGCCTCGGTAGCATAGATGACCCATAAACCGTTTTCATCAACTGCGAGGTCAATATCAGATTTCCCCCCCCAGCGGTACGGAGAGGTGTCATGATAGTTGGCATTATTGACTATGGCTTCTCCACTCTTGATACGTGTGCGCAAGTCGTATTTCACAATATTGCGTGTGCGTTCCTTGTTGTAAAAAACGGCACCATCATACACGACAAAGCCTGTTCCATCCACACGATTTGGCAGCCTATGGGAGAAGAGTGTGATACTTAAGATAAATGTCATTTCTGATACATTTTAGAAACATTATGATCTCAAACTAAATCAGGATTCTACACTCTTACTGTATACCTAGAATTGGTATGCTAAACTCAAGAACCCTTCCTGAGGACTCAAGAAGCTAAATTAAGTTTTGAAAAATGATTATTTTGGTGATTGGACAAAGGGATGGTTACTGGTTCTAGATCCAAGCTGTGGTCCTCACTCACTTGTAAGTGGTTGTGGCTCGATTCTGCTTGAAGTCTTCCCATGAAGCATACTCGTACAGCATGTCTGTGCGGTACGGAGTCCAGGGCATGACGTAAAGACGGTCACCAGATTGAAGGGGATCCTTACACCATGCCCCCGACTGATGCTCCGCCTCCTGCAGCAAACTTGCTGCCTGCACCCTTAATAGAGTCCCAGGACATACAAAGACTGGAGATGTGGGAGAAAGAGAGAAAGAAAGAGAAAGAGAGGGAGAGATGAAATAACAAGGAGGGGACAGTAAGAAAGCACAGAATGATGATGATAGGATTAAAAAGAGGAGGAATTTGATGGGAAGACAAACAGAGAGATGGAGGAATAATAGAGAGGGAATTGGTGGGAAGCCATGAAGGACGATAACATGAAAGACAATGTGGCAGCAAGAAAGAAGAAGAGAGAGGGAGAGAGAAATGGGAGAGAGGACATGAGATAAATGACCATTCTTCTAATGAAAGAGTGTTAATGTTCATTAGTCAAGTATCTACACACTGGACTAGAGGCTGGTGAGAGGAGATGACACAATCCTGGCTGCTGGTGCTCATATATTGCAGGGGATCATTTTTTAAACCCTGCCTCACTTCAACTTCCCTGCTGGAATATCACCAGCTTCTGATTATACATTGTTCCTAGATTGACTGATCGTTTAGGGTCATTAATTGCACTGAGATGGCATAGATCCTTTGACTTCTAATTGATGTACTTGTTTCAAGCATCATGGTGAAGTTGGTCAGAGCTGGTCAGACTACTTCGAAATTGCAGAAAGCTGGTAACCATGTTCCTCAAACCAACATATAAATAGGTTCTTAAATTATTTAAGCTGGACCAAGCTGGTTGTTAGCTGGTTGAAAACAGTCAAGATATTGAACCCAACATATCCTAACCCTAGTCCTAGTATTATCTAACACCTATTTTCGGTCTTGGAACCTCTGCTAACAAACTGATGAGTTAAATTAGGCATTTTGGACTGTAGAGACATAAAAATGTACTGTGCTTGGGTTGCTCTAGGAACAGTTTTGGGAAAAAGTGATTTAACAAATGCTCCATCACCTTAATGGATCTGGTTTCAGGGTGCATAAATCAGTTCCTGGAAGACCACGGGTCTGCAGAGTTTAGTTTTACCTTAATTAAACCCATTTGATCCAGTTAACCAACATGTGTTGGAGCAGGGTTGGAGCTAAACTCTAAAAGAGTTTTCCACCCCTATGACAGACCATTTTATTTCAGCAACAAACCAGCTTGACCACCTTTAGCTGGCATGGAATTGAATTTCCAACAGGGTTTTCTTACATCACCGACCCCGTCCCAAACGGTACCTGCTGTCCTCCTTTGAGTATACACATGAACATATGGGCAGTTGGGTAATAATCCACTGGGAAGTCCACATCAGCACATGCAGGCTCTGCAAATGTATGCATCAAGGGCACCTAGCTACCACAAGGGGAGCACTCACAATGACCCTTTTGAAATGTAAAAGGACCAATGGGATATCCTTTTATCTTTAGGAAACTCATGAGGGCTACAACCCCACATGAAGTGTGCCACTTGATGCAGGGTCTCTATAGAAACGTGGTATGTGTTCCACCACATAGCACTGCTGTAACGTCGGAATGTGTTTTTGTTTTTAATGTTGAATAAGGACAAATGTTAGGATGCCAGTCATGTATGGAAACAACTGAAGTTCTCAACTTTTATCTGCTAGGAGTACTTGATCAAGACACACACACTTATACACACACACACCAATCTCTATCTCTGTACTCTGAATGAGGTCGTTCACCTGGGATTGGTGTGAATTAGCAGGCTGACGCAGATTCTCACTCCCAGACTGAGAGGGCATGGGGACCTGAGAGAATCTATCTACTGCTGGGGGGTATGGGGAAAGGGAGCTGGAGGTGTCTATGGAAAGAGAAAGCAGACATCATCAGCACTATGCCGTCACAGGGGACAGCTGTGAGCATGTGCGGATGGTGAGGACATCTCAGGGGGGAGGAATAAGCTAGTGGGGTTTTCCTGCCATAGGCTATGTGTGTCCCAGACAGCCAATACTTACTGGTGCTACACACACACACACACACACATATACACCAAAAATGAGTAAAGCCAAACTAAAAAGCTTTTTTTTAAATTAGTAAGCGCACACAGAGACACACATCTATGAACACCATATTAGAGATAATTGTTATAATTTGGTCGATAGCTATAGAAATCCCTTCAGGTTAAGATAAATGAGTTATGAACCTATCAAGTGCAGTCTTCATCCTGAAGGAGCTGTAAAAATTCTATCATAATAAAGTAGAATAAATAAGTACTAACTCTTCCTAGAAATGCCCAACAGAGCATAAACCAGCATAAATTGTGCTACTGATCCCACAATGGTGTCAAACTTACTTGACCAGCATTACTGTCTTGGTAAGTTGAATTCACTAGAACTTAGGTCTTCAACCCTTCTCCCGATGACCCACAGCCCTGCAGAGTTTAGCCCTAACTGCTCGAAAATAAGAGGGCAGGTGTGTTGAAGCAGGTTGGAAAGAAACTTTTCAGGACAGTGGTCCCCAGGAGCAGGGTTGAAGACCTCTGCACTAGAAAGATCATGTTGTTTGACTTAACAACTGCGTGGCTTTGGTCCATGTAGTCAAGGTAGTTTACCAACCCTACTCCTAGATCTGAACCAAACAGCAAACATTTTAAATGTTTCTGAAAATAATTGTTCAGATTACAGGTCTTGGCATGTTTGATTAGGAGCAGTGTACTGCTGGTGTGCCACCAGGAACTGTGGTTGTAAAACACTTGTTTAAACAGCCAGTCAAGCTAGTTTTGGTTAATAAGCTTGACCGTCAAATGGAAGACCTGCTGTAGCCCTGATATGCCATATTGGTCAATATTATTAACAGCCTTAGACCTTTGGAGGTCAAGCTAGCATGGTAATTAGTTTCAGGTTACAACAAACATCTTGACCACCACATTGCTTGTTTTACTAACTCAACCATTTTGGTGAGATTTACCAGTTAAGATCATAATGGTCATCTAGCGCCAAGTCTGTTAAACAGCATGACTATGCTTATCTTAACACTAGCACTATCCAGCATAAACCAGGTTGCTTTTGGCAGCAAAGTAGTCACAAATTCCACTGTATTTCTACATGTTTGCTTATGAGAGATTCAATGTGACAATTTCTCAACAATACAGAGACAATCCTCTTACATGCTCTTTTAGACTACTTATACCATAAGTCTCAGAATTTATTTTGAAGTGGAATAAACAAATTACCCATCATGCAATTGCAAACACCATCTCTGAACTAAAGAATATTAATAGACTCGTCTAAGAACAGGGAGGCAGTGTCTTCCTGAGAGGAGCGGCAACACACTGTATTGACCCGTTCTATATGGGTGACCCATAAAACAAAGAACGAACACCCTGAGTTTCAAAAGAAATTGGGACAAACGCAACACACCACCAGACACACACGAGCACACGCTTTCCCCAAACAGTCAAACGTACATTCAGTGAACAGAACAGGCCCGGACGGATAGAGTGTAAGTCCGTGGAGGAAGTAATGTTTGAGCCTCGCACCCCAGGCTGAAAACTCCACACCATGTCACAGTGTTAAATCTTTCTTTATGCAGTATTAATGCAAGGAGCTGTAATTTAGGTTACACTCAGAAAAGCTCCAGGAAGCCCGTCCAAGTGTCTGATCAACTGCATGGAGGGCGATATAAGCCGACCCCAGCTGCTTTGCTGTCAACGCTCAAGCGATTGCTGTCCACAAACAGCTCAGCGTGCCCTAATTTAAGATAAAGACTACGGCTCTGTCTCTCAAGGTCCTTGCAGACTAGAGCTCTCTACTTCCTGATGCTATTAGGGATGTAAAGAAGGGCTTATTATAGTGAATATGATAATTGCAGAGACTCGAGGAACGAGTATATGTGTGGGACTTTTCATTCCACAGAAACACACACTCCCACACACACACGGTGTGACCTGGGAGAATTCATTAAACCTGACCTGTGCTCTCTTGCAGCTAAGTTCCCTACTGTGTACTGGGCTCCAACTTCTTTTTTAAACAAGAATTTTTTATAACACAGTACTACCAAACTATTGGAAAAACGGCCAACACACAGTGTCCAATTATACTTGTCAATCTACACCAGGCTGAGGTCACTAGACCAATCTCATCTAGATATAGTGTGGTGCTCACTGCAAAAACAATGTCCAGGTAAGTCACACTTACTCAGGACTGAAACCAACTCCCTACTGTTTCTAAACCCTGAGTTAGAAGTGAATTAGCACCTCCACCTTTATGAAACACTGAATAAACCCAACGGGCTGGGCTTCCATGTGCTTCCATTCATAGCGCTAATTAGCTTTTTAGCACCCAAATATTTAACACACAGAACTTTCATTCAAAAAACCCTTGCTTTGTAATCACTGTTACTGCTCACTTCAACTAAACTCGGGATATAAACATCTAATATCTTCTGTCTCACTTGCATCTACTAGAAAGTAATCATGCGGAATAAATTAGTTAAAACATATGTTCAGGGTTTCAACTTTTCACTTTTCACACAAAAGAATGTAAAAGTCAAAAACAAATTCAAACACTTCTCACCCCAGCTTTCCATATCAATTTTTTGCTTTACTCTGAAACCTTTTAAGAATAGTTGTCTGATTTATGCCTGCTTAATTAAAAACATCTAAAAGAAAATTGACTCTGATATCTTTCTGATATTATTCACTCCAAAGCTAAAAAATAAAAACAAGATATCCTTGATGTTGGACAGCAAACATTTGGTAACTTTTAACTTCTACTTTATTAAAAAGCCCCTGTCACGCAGCTTTAAGTGAATGAAAACATCCTGCAAAAGTTTAAAATCTGAAAGTGCACCATGTATTGTTCCTCAAAAAAAAAAAGCCGACTGAATCATTGAGTCGATTTTAAAATGAATCTCAAGCTGTTTTACGTCAAAGTCAATATGAAATAGTGGCGTACTGCCCACCCACTTGTTGGTCTTTTCGTGTTGGTCTAAATGAAAATGCAAATTAATTCTTTGCCACTAGGTGCCGCTTTTGTAGCATTAAACGCTCACTAATGACCAATCCCTGGAGGGGGTTGGAAAAATAATTCATTGAACAAATAGTTTGGGAGTTGTTAAACAAATAAAGTAAAAAAATAAATGCATATTTTAAAAAAATGAGTGTTTTTTGATCTTGCATGCATGTCAACTTGTAGTTTGGGACTCCCAAAACCTTTCATAACACATAATAGGGGCAGTTTAAAATAAATTATAATAGAATTCTCAAAATACCTTCTTTAATGCTACAGAAACAACATGTATACAGTTTTGGTACTACTGTATGTCTATCCCAGTGTCAGTTTGGGTAAGCTACCCCTAATCAGTCTCCCGAGCTACAAAAAAGTGCCTTCTCAGAAATAAACCATTTCTCTGTCTGCAATACCTGATAGATGTCAAATCCAATATTTCTCAACAACTCTGCTTCATCCAAGTTAATATAAACCAGAGAACTCAATTAAGTCTCCTGTGGCATGAAAAAAGCGGTAAGTGTTCCTTTGGGAAGACAGCAAAGTCTGGGATCAAAGATATATACGACCAAATTCTAAGCTAATCATTAGACATTAATGGCATATGTCAAAACACATTGTCCCACATGTTCTTTCTGAAACGAAAGAGGCAATGCTGCTGTCACATTACTCAGAAATCTCCTCAGCACTCTGTGCAGGATGGGCAGCTTGAATAAATAATTATTCGCAAATGTTACCGACAATATTTGAAGCTAAAAAGGATTAGAGTGAACAGCAGCAATTGGCCAAGGCAGAATCTAAAAATGAAGGAGGGAAATGTACTACATCCACTACTGCGTGTAATCAGGTGTGTGTGCGTTTGTGTGAGAGTCAGGGCTCCTCCAGGCCTTCCCGCCGTGGCGTCTAACTGTCTGGCCTCACTGCTGAGAACATGCTGCTTAATTGAATCCTACACCTGTTACTGGCAGGTATAAAGTGCTGCCAACAGGGGGCAGAGCTCTGTGCGGCACTGGGCATCCTCTTCAAAGATGAATGGGCCGTTGTGTGCTTATTCACGTCTGCGAGTGTGTCAAGCATGTGGTTGAGAGTCAGTGTGTTTTTTAAGACAGAGATAGATGTAGACAGAGCGGTGCGTGTAAAATACAGCCGTTTTGTGCATCTGAATGCAAGCAAGAAAGAGAGAAAGACAGTTAAAGGTTGTTGGAAGTGTCGCTGTGTGCTTGGAAGCAGAGGGATGAAAAAGGCGAAGGGTCAACGGTTATTCCTGTGAAATGAGAATTAGGATTGAGTTAATCTGATAAAGACTAGAAGGGCTCCCAGACTGTGTCCTGGACAGCAAGGGGTTAGCAGCAAGACAGAAACATGTGCTGTGTTTATTCCACGTACACATACTGTACACACACACAGAGACTCAATAACATTCACATCCTTCAAAAAACACATACTGTATCTACAGTACATTCAGGCACAAACACATAGGCTTACTGTACAAAAAAGCCTACTTATATACTTATCATTTCCTGGACACTCATATGTAGCTCCTCCTATCATGACAAGGACTTTCTATAGGTGTAGAGCTAAAGATATTCTATATCCCCTAACCCATTTATTTATTCTAGAAAACATTGTTTATTATGTGTATTTAGCTATCTGAATCATAATGCTTCATAATGCAGGGTTACTGACCTGAAATATAAATACATCTACATTACGAAGAGGTTTTTGATCCCATAGATACGTCAAGCTATTGTTAAACGGTGTTCGGAGAGGCTTTTAGCACTTTACTACACAGTTGGTAAGTTATTCTGGGTGGCTTCCTGTTGGCTTAGTTGAAGTAATATGAATATGCTGTCATCATTCACTCCCCCTCATGTCGTCCAAACCTGCATGACTGGCTTTCTTCTGTGGAACATAAATTAGGATATTTTGAAAAATGTCACTGTGCCTTTATGGGCATACATACAATAAGTCAACAAGGTCTCTTTTTTCCTTTGTGTTCTGCAGGAGAAAGAAAATTGTAAGGGTTTGAAAACATATGAGTGGGAGTAAATGGCGACAGTAAATGGTTAGGCTTTTATGTTCCCTAAAAAATAACTTATCTAGTTTCTGTGGCATGATTTATAGGAATAGTTCACCAAATAAAAAGAAACCCTAATAAAATCAGCCATGGAAGCATGTGTGAATCCGTGAGTTTAAAAATACTTTGAGCTGGGTTAGGACTCACTATGCTGTGTTAGCGTGCCTGTCATAGCGACTGTAAACCTGAGGGATGTGTAGTGAAAAGGACAACAACGATGTACAGAAACATTTTTCTCTTCTGTGCTCTCTCTAGCTCACGTTCTGTCCCCTGGGCCTGCTCTGCCAGCCGCGCTGTCTGTCCAGAACAGTCTATCTGTGTCTGAATTACATCACATTACACCCTCATTGAAATTCGTGACCACCTGCACACGCTTCGGCTCTTTAGCTTTAACAACACACACGTGCGCACACACACACACACACACACACACAAGTCTCCTATCTCTCTTACTGCCCAGCAAAGTGGCTGCCCAGGTCATGTGACAATGTGAGTACGTGTGGATTATACTTGATATGTTGCCCTGTTTTAGAAGAATAGTTCATCCAAAAATGAAAACACTGTCATCATTTATTCACATTAATGTTGAAAGTGTTATTAAAAAATGATTAAATAACCATTTCCGGTAACTGAAATAAAGCAAAATAAAATGTAGATTATGCTGTAAAACTTAAATTAAATTTAAATAAACAGACAGACAAAGACTTAAATTAAAAATGTAATTATAAAATCAAGAACTTTTGAAATATCAATTATTACGGTACGGTAGTTTATAAGTAATTGAATTGGAAATTTAACAAACATTTGAGTTGCAGCATATGACTTACTAAAACATAAATAAAAAATAAAATGAATATTTAAAAAACTGAAAAAAAAAAGACAAAAGTGGAAAACATCATTACCAAAACATAAATAAAATAAAATAAAGCTAATTCAAAATATTCATTCTATAGCAGTATATAAATTATTGGCAATTTAATAAAAACATGTAAAAACATGTTTATGTTAAATAGAAAAATGTCAAAGAAAAAAAAAAAGAAAAAAGTAATTACATAAAAACAAAGCACATAACAAAATGACGAAAACCTGCACCAAAAATAAAATTAAAATATATAAAATAAAGCAAATTCAATACATCAATGCTGTAACAGTATATGAATAATGTTAAAATAACAAAGCAAAATATATATATATTTTTTTTGTGTGTGCATCACAAAAGAAGATATGCAGTAAAATGTCCAAGCTGCTTTTTTCCATACAATGAAATTGAATAGTGACCAGTGCAAATCTGTGGTTACTGTTCAGTTTTATTTGGAGAAGAGAAGCTTGGATATTCTGCTAGACAACTGCTTTTTTATTTTTAGCTGAACTATCCCTTTAACACTGGCCCAGAGGTGAAAAACAGTGTGTACGTGTGTTTGTATATGTGTGTGTGGTGTGTCTTAAACAAACACAAACCCTGAGCACAACAGCATTGAGGCACTTCCCAAGATTCCATAATCAGACAATTAATCGATCCTTAAACCAACGTGTGGCAATAAACAAAGACTGGGCGGGTGGGTGGTCAAGACAATGTTGTTAATGAAAATAATTGTTAACTGTTAATGAAATAGATAGAGGATAGAGGAAATAATTAGCAGCAGAGCGAGAGGACAGATAAAGCAGCGGGGGGAGGAGGAAGGGAGGGGGGGCCGGCTGTCCGCTGTGGCATGATTGCAGGTAAGAATACTCTGAAATGTAGGGCAGAACTCTCACAACACTCGCCAACAGCACCATGGGGAGGAAACAAAATGGAGGACTGACATCGAGGAGGTGTAAACTGATGTCAGTATCAGCGGAGTGGAAGATTCACACTGAGGTGCAGGTCTCAGAACAGGTTTAGTACTCATTCCCACAAGACAACAGAGACAGAACAGGGTGCACAAACACACACACACACACATATATGTGATTCTGACGGTGCAGAGTTCGGGCAGAAAGTGACAGATTTGGTCTGTTCCAACCTCTAGGTGAGCTGCCTATCTAGGGGACATTGTACTCGTGTTTTTGTCCAAATGACAATTTTCTATTGACATGTCACTTGTGTCATGGTCCTGATCATTGTGTATGTATTTTGTGATAATGATTGACTTACTGCACGTTATTCAGCTTACCAAATACATCAATAAATGGACATTAAGTATTGACTACAGAAGGGAAATCAGTTGTATTCAGCTTAGCATGCAAAATTGTCGAGTATTACAAAGCCCTGGGTTTAAGTGAAAGCTATTCTTTATGTGTATTTTTTGAGTACCTATCTTAGCTAACGGAAAACTTTGTGATAGCTGCACGGTATGTGTGAGCGAGTTAATATACAGACACACTGGACATCATGTTCATTTCTATTCACATCCATGCGTACGTGGGCGAGCAGAAATGCTATCAGATGCAAAGGAGGCTTGCCGCGAACCAAAGTTCAGGCTTCTTGAACTCTGATCAGCCAATTCGTATAACAAAAAGGCGTTTATCCAGTAGGGGATCTAAAGTCTCAAATTGACCTCTTGGCTCAATACACAGAATACAAAATTCAAAGTTTAAGGGTAATGTGAAAATGGGGAAGATTTTAACATTTTGAATTGAATATTATTTGTAAATTATTTAAAACAGAAGGCTGAGAGCATGACATTACACCCTGTTGGCCGTATTCATTGTGGGGTTTGAAATAATTTAGCATTTTTAGCTTTTAGTATATATTTTTTAGCTTCGAGCTTGGATTTAATAGTCTACGCTTGTAAACTGACTCTACCGTGATTGAGGATGGTAGGGTTTGTTTAACATCTAATTCCCAATATCAAATATTATTTCATAATAAAAATGTAGTAACACAGTAATACTCTGAAATACTATTATCATTTTAAATTTTAATATATTTTCAAACATATTTTTTCCTGTGGTGGCAAAGCAGAATTTCAGCTTCATTACTATAGTCTTTAGTGTCACATGTCCAGAAACTATTTAAATATGCTAACCCTAACATTGTGAATGAATGTGTGCATAAATTAATATCTGCATAAAATGTGTATGTATATATAAATAAACGTATTGATCCCAGGTGTTATTGTATTCTCATTTTAGTCCATCATTCCACTGACTTGCAATAGTAAGCATCATGTTCATGGCTGTGATGCAATGTGATGTTACTAGCTATTTAAAATAACAATTAATCCTTCTATATTCCCTGCCCTGACTTCCTGTTTCAACAGGAAATGTGTCAACGCTGGAAAGAATTGCCCTTTTAAATCATTTCATGGTATCTTTAAGGCCTTTTATGACCACATTCTCACTACAGTCGCAGCCTATGTAGAGAACCATCCGAATCTGTCACTTAGCCTCTGCAGATAGCCGCCTACAGTATCAACCACTAGGGGTTGGAACAGATCGTTCAAATCATATAGCCAGCTGTAGACGTTATGAGGCAGAATTATGCCTGGTTCAGGCTCAGTTCAAGTCTTGCAAAAGTTTGAAACGGAATACTCAAGAGACTGGCAAGAGGATCAAGTACGGCAGCCCCGAATCTCCGTGATTGGCTGGCTGAACCGAATCAGGCTGCGAGCTGATTGGCACCACGGAGCAAGGCCGCATGAGTGGAACCGGCTCTGCCTAACAAAGCTGCCATCTTACAGAGACGCCAACTGCCACCGTACCCTCCCCTTTGGACACGTGCGGACACACCACGGGGAGGGAGCGACTGCTACAGACGCCACTGAGCAGCGTCCAAGAGCAGACAACAAAACAGAAGGGTTTAAAAAGAAGAATGACGCCACTGGCAGATGACAAATTAGAGAGGAGGGACCAGAGGAAGTGAGTGGAGGTAGGCTCAGAAAACCTGCGGCTGCTTTTGTCAAACACATGAGAATTTGGAAGGATTTCAACCGAGAGGAAAGGAAACAGATGAAAAAGAGAGGATGTGATGTGGCGAAAAAGAGAAAGCTTGTAAAGAGAGACACTGAAGCACCTGGAAATTGGAGAGAGCATTTGGCAGGGGCTCGGGCAGTTACCATCTCTACAAATCGTTACTCTAATCAAAAATAACGCACAGAGAAAACACAAGGGTTATCCTGAAGGAAGGAAGGTAGGTAGAAAGGAAGGAAGACACAAACAAAAAATGGGCTGAAAGAAAAAAAAGGTCTCAAACTGTATGGGGGAGTCGCTTTGGATCTGAAAGGACAGATACAAAATTAATCGCAAACAATAGAGAAATGAATAAATGATGGCTCATGGAAGAGGGTGGAATTGCACAGATGGGTGCGCGTGTCGGTGGAGGATATGGGTTTAGTGGGAGAAATGACTTCCTGTCCAACAGAAAAGTAGAGCGGAGCAGCGCTCGGCGTAAAGTGGCTCGTGTGAGTGTGCGCGAGAGAGAAAGAATAGAGAGCGTGCACGCGTGCATGTGCCGCATTTAGTCGGCGAGCGTGTATCCCTTGGGGTAGAAGTGATCAGATTAAAGGATGGTTATAAATTTCTCAAATAGACTTAATTGGAACTTTTAGCAGGACAGCTGGTGGAGATCTGCTGTTTTTCCTCAAGTGAGAGTTGCGTGCGTGTGTGCGCGTTCGATATGCATGCATGAGGTCTTCTGTGCACAGGGATTAGTGCGTGGATGCAGGACCGTACGTATGATGGCGCGTGTCGGTGTTATCTGAAACAAGAACCAAATCTGGAAGGAGGTTCGGTTATAAGCCAGAGAAAGGAAGAGAGAAAACAAGTGAGAGCGAGAAAAAGAAAGAGAGAAGGAGGGATATAAACATCAAACATGAGCACTACACAAGGTGCTGGGTTAGGAGAGGGGGATGAGGGAAGGAAAGGAAACGGAAGAGGAAGGGAAGGAGGAGGAGGAGGAGGAGGAGGGCGGGCGGGGCGAGCTGTGGTTTTTATGTTCATTGTGGTCTTTACCTTTTTGGTCCACTTCTATTCAAGCATCGGAAAAAAGAGAGAGAAGACAGAGAGAGCAAAAGAAAGAGCGAAAGAGAGAGAGAGTGAAGATAATGAAAGAAAAAACAGGTGCAGGAAAAAAGAGAAAATTGAGATTAAATAAAAGGCTATCCTTTCTCAAATCATGTCATTCTGTCAGTGTGATGTAGGCTCTTTACAGAGAGGATGACTCGAGTGAGTAATGAGAGGGGAGAATGGCCTCAACTGCTTTCACAAAGTTTCGCGAAACCCCTTGCATTCTTCCTGTCACATGACACACGTACACTTCCCCCAATCACACGCACACACCGCCCCCTCCGCTTCCCCTCCTTAGCCCCCTCTCCCCTCCATCTGTCTGTCATTCCTCCATCCACGCTTCTGCATCTTTGGGCTGCTGTGAGAGAGAGAACACGATACATGTTCGAAATGGCATAGCACGCATACTAGTTTTGCAGTATGTACACAGTGCACGGTATGTAAATTTCCACCTGAAATGGCCTCGCTCATGTGCCAAAGATGTGAGCAACAGAACACACTGTGTGGAATAATGGAGTCCATAATGCTGGATTTGACTTTCTATATTTAGGCCCCCGACTTGCATGTGGGTGTAAATGCTAGTATGCAACTTCAGTTTCATTTGTCATGTGTTGAAAAATGTGTCTGGTTGCAATTCATAATGCAATGCAAGTTCGTAGCATTGCTTTTGAGTTGCTTTTCCACTATCTGGCCGAACGGTTCAAAGAACTGTCAGGTATGGTTCCAGTTGTGTTTCCCCGTGAGCCTGGTACAGCGTGGCCTGGTAATACCAAACTCTGCTACTTCGCTTTGCTTCGTAGACAGAGCCTGGATTGGCATAACAGAAAATCATCTACTTTCTCGCGGGGGGATTTTTTTGGTTTAAAATCATTGGTGTACCCATATGCCAATCACATAAAGTGAGCCAATCACATATCGCAATTCCATACCTGTAAGCCAATCACAAATCTCCTTGCTGGACTTTGGCCTCCCCAGTTTCTTGTTGACGATTGGTTAAAGTTTTAGTTGGCAAATGCCAGGAATATTTTCCACAACAGAGCGAACAGCATACTGTCTCCATGTCCGCTGTCGTTTTAGATTTCCCTAATCTTACATTTGGCACTTAGCCTCTACGTCACGGCTCTAAGCCCACCCTCTGTTCGTTTGTTTATTGATTGATAAACACATCGTAAGTATGTGAATGCAAATGTTTCAAATACGCAAGTTCAATTTCAATTGTTGCACATTGTGATATGCGAAATAATTGCAGGTGGCAATTATTAATACAATGCGAGTTCTTAGTATCACCACAAGGTTAGCATATAGTTTAAGGCCTAATTTACAATGCACAAGTATGCAAAGGTAAAATGTCAAATTTCATGTCTAATGCTTTGCGAAATGTATGAGGTCACGATCTTAGTTCAACGCAAGTTCTTAGCGTTGCCAAAAGGTTGTGTTACGGCAATTTTTAAGCCCTCAAATGTGCAATGCACATGTATGTGAATGCAAAACCTTTTAATATGCAAATAAATAGGCTAATACAGTATATGCTATGTGGTAAGATGTACTGTATGCTTGTATGCCATTTCGAATATATTTCCCAGTGCATTGGAATCTTCTGCAGCTGTGAGGGGAAAAAAAGGGTTAACAAAGAGACAGACTGATGCAGTGATGAAGAGGAGAGAGATAGAAGAGAGGTGATGGAAAGGCTGATTTCTCTCTGAACCTGAAGGGGCTGGTTCTGGCTCGGCTAGGATCGGGCAAGCAAGCTGTTCTTTCTTTCTCACAGAGCTTGACCACTTATCGCTTCTACTTACTGAATCCATCAAGATCCAGCTGCCAATCACTGATTGCAGTCTGTGGGACCATGCGGCTTGGCTGAGGTACACTTTTGAGAACCAGAAACAGGCTGAGAGGAGGTGAGAGGCCGTTATAGTAAGGAAAAAAGTTGGAGGAGAAAAAAAAAAGTAGAGAGTGGTCGGCAGAACAGACTAACATTTCGTTTCCACTGCCTCACAGTTTTAAGAGCACGTTAGATGGTTTGCTGTTGGTAAGAGGTCAATTAGGCTAAGGATGCGTTGCAAAACCTGCTTGGGGAAATCTTTCATCCCTTATATGAAATTCCAGATTACATGGAATTTTATTGAAGCTGAATATCACTTAAAGGGGATGTCTGATGCCTACACAAGTTGATATGATTATTTATTGATGTCTATACCATATTTGGTTCAAATTTAGAGAGCTTGTCCACAAAAAACAGGGCATTTAAGGCAATTGAGAAATCCTAAGCAGAACAAACCACATAAAACCATCTGCTAATGGTTTTAGCTGGATTTTCCAGCAGCACCTTTCAGTTCACTCCTCACTCACTACACGATTATCCATTGCATGGTTTCTCTCTATTTCTGGATTTAGTTTACTGTGTGTATGTATGTTAGAGCACTGCTTTGAAGTGTATGACAGAGAGACAGCCAGCGTGTGACAGTGAGTGACAGCTTGTCTGTCTCGCCAATCTGGATGTGCTAGCAGTGTTAGCCTTAACCACGCAGTTAACTGCTAACATGTTGGCGTGATGTGTCTGCCTGTAGCTGGCGATACGCAAGCAGTGTGTGAAGTTCAACGTCTTTTCCCCCCCGAGACCCATTGCGTCTCCTAAAAGACAAACCGGAGTCTCTGAAGAAGGGGATCTCAAGGGATGGAGTGATCAGCAGAGAAAAGAGAGGGGAAGAGACACTTGTTTCTGAGCCTGTGCGGGTTTAAGGTTCTGAAGTTGAGGTCTTTGAAGTACAGACACACTTACACTGTCTGTATAAAGGCAGTGGGCAGCCATCACTGTCTAACTCACTCACACCATTTGAGAACTGAAGAGCAGGGGGACTTAGGATGAGAATCAGAAGGAATTTAGCTTACTTAAAGATTCCACTTAACGATTCCTGTTCCATATCGATTCCAATTGCAGTTCTTTTGGTACTTTTGTAGAAACAAACTGACAACTCTCCTTCGAAAAGAAGGGAAAAAAGAAGAAGCTTGTTCTAGGCTAGGAAACCACAAAAAAACACCTTAGACGAGCACACCAACTTACATTACCATTCAGTTTTTTTTTTTTATTGATTATAAGTAAAATGTTTAAAGTGACAATAAAAATATCTGCTTCAATTCAATTCTGTAGAACTTTCAATTAAAAATGTAGTTTAAAAGTGAGAAATGTTTATTGAGCAACAAATCAGAATAATATATTAATTTCTATAGGAACATTTGAGATTAAAGACTGGAGTAATATCTGTTAAAAAAAGAACACTGTTCTTACTGTACCTTGACTGTGGCCTTACTGTACTCTAGTGTTCACTTGGCAGTGAACGAAACAGCCACAAAACTCCTGGTTTTCACAAAAAAATTTGGTTTCGAAGATGAACAAAGCTTTTATGGGTTTGGAATGACATGGGGGTAAGGAACTAATGGAAAATTTCCATTTTGGGTTTGAGTAACCCTTTAAGCTGGGGAAAATCCAGTTATCTACATGTCGTCACATGACCAACCAATGATTATCTACACAAATAACTACACAGTACACATAATACTTCGACAGTTCTCATTTAATTTTGAATGTTTTTTTTTTCATTAAAATGGCAATTCAATAATCAGATTTTTAAGTGAACGACATGACCAGCAAGCACAAGCAAACTGGAAAGAACGGTTCTCTATGTATTTTTTTTTATTGCATTCACTCTGATTGCATTAACTTTAACCTGCAAAATCCAAACTGTATAATTTTTGTTGTGGCACTGTAAGATTCAGTCACATAAAATCCACTGACAGTGTACTTTACGCACAGTGTTGAGTCTGTATCAGCAGAACAAAACAGAGGAAAGTAAATGTCATGAAAATTATTTGATTCTAGTATTTTTTTTCTGTAAAACTCCAACAGAAATGAATTCACCCTAAGGGTGACATAACAGAACTAATGCAAAGCGTTTCATTTTATAAAAAAAAATAGCCGACAGAGACATCCCTCCGCGTGTGTGATTTCAGCGCTTGTTTAACAGGGTGATGCAATCTGACGAGAACATTATGCGTTGGTTTTTGCGTGAAGGAACAAGCTCTCTCTCTCTCTTTCTGTACAGATGCCTCAACAATGGTGATTCATATGAGACTTCATTGAGGGACCATGGCATATGTGCTGTCTCTCTGTGTGACCTGGATTTGAGTCATACCAAACGTGTTTTTCCCCTTGAGCCAGAGAGAAAGACAGCGAGGAAGACTGGAGCACAAAGATAGAACGACAGAAGGGTAGAGAGAAAGATAGATGCATAGACCTATAGATAGACAGATAAAAGATATGAATGATAGAATGAATGCTAGATAGATAGACAGAACAACATAATGATAGAACGGTAGATAGATAGATAGATAGATAGATAGATAGATAGATAGATAGATAGATAGATAGATAGATAGATAGATAGATA
>JAUMHP010000043.1:5049511-5063349 GCA_032361065.1 Enteromius trimaculatus | reverse complement strand
GATAGATAGATAGATAGATAGATAGATAGATAGATAGATAGATAGATAGATAGATAGATAGATAGATAGATAGAATATATTGAACAATAGATAGAGTACATGGAACAACTGATAGACAGAAAGAAAGAAAGAAAGAAAGAAAGAAAGAAAGAAAGAAAGAAAGAAAGAAAGAAAGAAAGAATGATTATGAATGACAGGAGTGTGACTGATACTGCAGGAGCATTTCTTCCTAAATCTGATGGAAATGTGGGGAGAAGGAGAAAAAGAAAGTATTATTGACTGTTTGACGTTTCCTCTTCCACCTGCAGAGAAAAGGAGGCAGTCATCCACACAATCACAATCACACCAACACAAACACTCACGCATTACCAACACGTCAAGCGCTGGAGCATGCAGACTCGCTTTGACTCTTTCAGTGGCTTCCAGCTTTATTTGCCTGTCACCGGTGAACAAGTACGGTGGCCCTTGAGCCTCCTCAGCCCAGCGGTCTCAGCAATGCTATCAATTACTCATGTGATAATGAGGGGCGCTAATGAACACACACCTGAAGAGCACAGCCAGCAGACGCCGCGTGCTTCGCATGGCCACCAGAGCGTGTCTCCACGCTTACATTTCTCATGCTTCTCTCCGGCATCGAGAGGTGGAGACGAATCCAGCGGCAAACTGTTTGCGCATGTCACTCCACTCACATTCATGAGATTCAGGAATTATGTAGGCCTAATACATATTAATGACTGTCAGCTGCAGCGTTTCAAAGCTCTCCGTCTCTCTCTCTCACAAAGACCAAATTACACCAAAACACCTAGTGCTCATACATACTCCCACTGTTTAACACTTCCTGAGGAGTTTGGACTGGAATGCCACTAAAATATTTTCTCTCACATTTACATCCTTCTAAGGATAAAAATCTTCTTTTTTTACGAGGCTAAAAAAAAAACAAGCAAATGCAGTCAGGATGTGCACTGAATATAAACAACTGAAAAAGAAATGCAGTCCTACAGCCGCATGACAAGTCACACCATATTATGGTACTATATAATTTGCAAAAGCTTTGGGCGTTTCAGCTATGCTTGAAATGTATGGATTTGATCATATTACAAACATAACATAAAACAAGTGAAATTTATTTTCTTGTATTTCTTTGTGGTTGTCAAATATTACTGGATCATGTTAAACCTTTTGAATAAATGTTTTAAAACACATATTAGGCTTACCCTTTTATAATTTTACAATTTCAAATGTCAAACATAACGATTATTATTATTATTGTAGTAGTAGTAGTAGACACAGTAGTAGACACATTAGAATAATATAGAATTTTTTAATTATTTCTTACAAATGCGCATTGCCAAGTTTATGTAGTTAATGTAATTAATAATAATAATGTAGTTAACTGCAATAATAATTATAATTATAATAATACAAAAATTGCTAAAATATATTACATAAGCTTTACTCATGACTGTAGTTCTTTCTCCATAATTATAGTTATAATTAAAATAATTAAACTGTAGTAGTAATAATAATAATGTGGCGTTTGAAATAAACATAAATATAATTAAATACAATTGAATATAATAATTAATATAAATAATATAATAATACAATGTTAAAAAAATAATAATAATTGCAGATATTAAATGATTTACTTTGTGCATCAAAGAGCTGATTTTGTGCATTAAAAAAATGACTATGTACTTCTTACTATATAATTATGCTTTTAATTAATATATTTAATTATAATGACTTTAAATAATACAGTAAGTTTACAAATAAATAAACAAATATATCCCTTGCAGACATTAAATATGGTTTATTTTAGCATAAAAGAGCTGACTAGTCACCCACTCTGTGTTTTGGCAGGAAGTGCATTGCCATAGAAATGAATAACGTCTGATTCCAAGGACATGAACGGCACAGAGTAATTGTCATCTGGTAATTACTGTAATTCTGGCATGACGTGACCACGACATTACTCTTAAAGCACCAAGGCACTAGACAGTTTGATTGGCCGCTACCCATTTGAGTCCATAAGTCACGGATTGTGAAGACTGTCCTAAGACGGCTTTCTTTTAAACGCATCTAATTGCCTTTTCTTGACCTGGCTAGGGTTATCAGATAAGCCAGCGCGAGTATCAAGTACGTGTGGTCTTGTTATATAACGCAGAACGACACCGGACACAGAGGAGAGATGCCAACTGACTGGACTAAACAGATTTGTGCCACAAGAGCAAATGAGGACGTATTACAGAGGTCGTGGATGCATTAACGCTTCTTGGCCAACATGGCCCCAGGCTGTATGGAGTTCGAGCGAGTCTGCGCTGACTAAGTCGGGCGCTGCTGTTTGTCTTTATGGGCCGTTGTTCGGAGCGGAGCTGCCTGTTTGGCATTTCCTCGGAGACACTGAGCTCTGTGGATATGAGGGCCAGAAAGTTTGACTCCTGCTGGCACTCAGCAACCGACTTTGACATGTTGGCTGCGGTCGCGGTTGTGCGCGAACAAGCATGTGTGTGTGTGTTGGCGGGCATACTGACTCTGTCTTTAAGTGTGTGTGTGTGTAAGACGGTTTGGCTGAATCTGTCGCCGTTCTGTCTCGTGTGGCTGTTATCATGGAGGCTCGCGCACAAACAGGAGTCTGTCAGAAGCGCCGCAAGCCAAGCTACGTCCTTAAACGCAGCAGCCCTTATTCCTCCATCCTTACATATTAAATAAACAAACAAATGGACATATGTCAGTGGTAAACACACCAATAACTGCGCCGGAACATGTTCTCCAGCAGCCGTGAAAGATGGGGCATTATCAGAGCAATTAGGCGCAGTAAATTCAATTAATCTCGACAAATCTCCACAGAGGCCCGAGCGATGCCACCATCCCCCGGTAATTAAAAATGGCCGAATTGGTTCGGCGTTCGAGGGGCGTGATGTCTGGATATAATTGAGGCACGTTTCTATTTATTCCGGCACGCTAGCCAACAACATGTGGAGCCCGGAGAGGAGCGTGTCCCTTCCGTGCCCACAGTCCCTCAGGGGAGACGCGACTGACGGAGGATCCCGATAATTGGCTCTTCTTTGTCATTTCAGACAGCGAGGACTTTTCATCATGGAGGAATCAGGTCCCAATTTTCCTCACCCTCTCTATTCCTCAAACACCATAAACAAAGTTTTTAAAGAGAGGCGATAAAATGCAAGTCAGCAGCTAGTTAATCACGCATCCTCTCACCTCTACGCTCGACGCTATTTCGAGCCAACATGCTAGAGATGGCGACTGGGGAGGAAGGAGGAAAAAAAAAAAGAAGAGGAAAATAACTGTGACAGGCTAAATGAAGCGGTGAGCAGAGTGGTGAGGAGTGCAAGCGTTTCAGCTGTGACTCACCTGCTGCTCGCTAACATATGTCATGCTAACGCACTGACTTAGCAGCAGCAAACTAGCCTATACTATACTTCATCAGAAATACAACCTGTCGAAGAGAATTTGATATGGTGTTTTAAGTCATTGCGATCCTGTATGATTCTAACAACAACAACAAAACGATAATGAAATACAGTAACACTTTTTTTTTTTACGGTTAAACTTATTAGTTGCTTATTAGCGTGCATATTACTGGCATATTAGCCATTTATTAGTGCCAATTAAGCACATGTTAATTCCTTATTCTGCATGACCTTATTATACATCTCTAATCCTACCCTAAACTTAACAACTACATTACTAAATATTAATTATATTAAGAATCTATTGAGAGAAAAATTGTAGTTAGTAGTTAACTAGTGTTATCTATTTTAAAGTGTTACCTAAAATACATACTGAAAATATATACTGTTAGATTAATGAAGAAATTATTTAATGAATACAAAATAAATAAACATTGCTAAAATAATAATGGAACTAAATAATTTAGTGATGCTGAAAATGCAAATAAGAATTGAAATACCGAACAAATATATATATATGGACATATTACTAAATCAAAGAATAATTCTGAGAATAATTCAGAGAAAATACTGGGAAATTAATAAAAGAAACATGATGACATCTGATCACAAAATGTTAAAACTACATTTTGCTGATGAAACAAAACCACTGAAGAGCAAATGAAGATATGCTGCCAAAATAATGGCCTACAAATAAAAGGCAGTCAAAAGAAAGAACATTGTGTTCAAACCAACTAACAACGACAAAATAATGAAAACAAGGTTCAAAAAAAAAAAAGTACCAATAAATATTGTCAAAACATGAAACAAAATAAACATGACTTGTAACAACAGCAAAGACGACATAATAAAACACTCTTAAAACACCAAACAAAATATTGTCAAAATAAAGAAGCAAAAGAGACGGAGCTCTGTCAACACAGACAAAACAACAGAATACTATTAAAATGTGAAATAACAAAGCAAGACATTGAGTCTTTGAGAGAGAGGGAGAGACTAGCCGCTGCCTCTGAAGCAAATCTGAGTCTCGCTAAGCACCCGAAAGAGGAAAGCAAGGAATAGTATTTGCTCTGTGTGTTTTGATGTGTTTGTGAGAAAGCGGATTGAAGATTACGGCCGCTGAGCAAAGGTGGTCAAAGAGTGTGGGCTGAAGAGTCTTGTTCATTTTCTACAAGTGTGTGTGTGTGTGTGTAAGAGAGAGAGAGAAAGAGTTGGAGAGCTTTAAAGATAAACGCTCAACTCTTCTGGATGCCTCCCAAAACCTGCAAAAGAAAGAGAAAGAGACAAAAAAAAAAGTGGAAGTGATGGCGGAGATCGAATAAAAGCATGTCAAAGGGAAAAGAAAAGGGATGAAGGCTAAAGACCGTGTGCACGTGTGAAAAGAAAGAAGAATTCAGCAAGTGAATCAAAAGAGAAACGAAGAACAAAAACACAACTGTGTAAAAACAAAAGTCTGGACGAGAAAATCAAAATGTCAGAAGAGTGATTACGCATGAGAAGAGCACACGAAGAAAGCAGAACGCTGGAAAAAAAAGAAAGAAAGAGAAAGGAGGATTAGCGTGCAGAGCTGACCGGCGGGTTGTAGTCCATCCTCTTTATTTCCTGTGGGAAGAGCAGAGAAACTGACCCCAGGATTATAGATTAGAGTTAATAACCCCCTTCCCGCTCACAGTAAAACCCATTTACTTCCCCCCAGCACCAAACGACCCTCCTAAAGCCCCACAGACCCACCCTCCGCTGAGTCAGGCCCCGTCTGGACCACCTGCACACGTAAAGTCGGCGCTCATGAGGGGGAGGAGGGGGGTACCGTCTGACGGGAGATTTTCACATGAGCCCAGCTCCCGAACCGGCTGGAAATTCACACCCTGCCTCTCGCGACGCGGAAAGCCGAGCGTTGCCATGGGAATATTAGCATGTGTGCGACTTTGGGTCGTGCAGGCAGAAATAAATTTGAGGTTTGTGTTAACATTCCCATTGTGCAACGCACGCACGTGGCTCGCCGCCTCGCTCTCGCGGCTCCGCCGCGGCCCAATTTTCATTTTGATTGTCTGTCAGAAGGGAGGTAAAGGTGTTTAATGCCAGATAAAGCACCCTCGGGGTCATTTTGTTACTGTGTGAGACTGCGCGCGAGTGTGTTTGTGTGCTTACGATCGCCAATAAAGGCTGAGTCTGCACAGCGCTGGGGATATTGAATGCTTATCTGCCCCGCATTCGTGTGTTTGTTTATATACGGAGCACCTCCCCGATGTGAAAATCTCCCTCAGCCTCTGGAACGTCGCACTGTTGATGGAAAAAACGGTTTAAAGTGTGAGAGAGAGTGTGTGTGTGTGTGAGTGTTAGAAAAGAGAGAGAGAGAGAGTGTGTGTGTGTGTGTGTGTGTGCGTGAAGGAGAGAACGCACTTGTGAGTGTGCGTGACTGAGTCTGTTTGTGTGTGCGGATGGCTGTAGCTGGTTGAGGGGCAGGGTGGGGAGGTGAAGGGGGCGGGGCAAGAGAGGCGAGGGGGTGGGACTGTTGGGATGGAGTGTCTGTGTCGTTACTCACTGTATGGCACACATTCATACTGGATCTCCAGGTACTTGTAGGTTCCTGGACAGGGGTCGGGAAACACATCAGACCCGGCCACCACCACACATTGAGTTCGATTATTGCACCTGAGAAGATAACAGAGAGAGAGAGAGAGAGGTGTTTAATAAAAGCAAAGTCAACAATCATTCCATCAGTCAACAGAAGCATCTAGGTTTTACATTTTCTCAATGGGCCGTTATGTATTGAAGGCCGTTTCTACCATTGAATAAAATTTAAAAAAGAAAATAGCAAGTTATTTCGCAATTCTGACTTTTTTTTTTTTCTCAGAATTGCATAAAGTCACCATTCAGAGCCTCTTGAACATGCATAGAAATAGTACGTCAAATAAAAAACAAAAACTTGTGATATGGACTTTGGTGTATATATAAGAACGAGAAGCCTACTGCATAGTATTTGAAAAACTGTATGTGAAGTGAGTAGCATGTCCATATTCATAGTATTCAAAAGCGAGAATTTGAGATATGGAATAGGATTTATAAATGGCAGTTAAGCAACGCAACTGCTTGTAGGTTATATGGCAGTGATTCATGTTACCCATATTCATAATGTACATAATGTAAGTTTTTAATGGTCGTAATTTCAAATTCAAATTTTGGATGCACCTAAAGTTTTACACCGTGTCCTAACTGCACGCGACAAGCAATTTGCGTGTACACACTAGACGTGGCGCGGCGGAATCTATCAAATATCCCAGCCAATCAGAAGCTTGTGTGGGCGGGCTCTCTCTGGAAGCGCACCGCTCTCGCAACAAAATGGATGTATACATTTATAATCCAATTCATAAGCATTACACTTTTTTAACATCATTAAATGTAAATAATAAGTGACTGATAACACCTCTGTTATGTAATACACTCTTTGGTTCATAGCGAGCTCACAGTTTTAACGGTAATCTTTGCTTTCATTTATTTTCAAGATCTGAGGTCTGTTGTTGCATTAATTATTAGTATAAGGTCACATAATATGATATTTAAACTAATATGGGACATGTTAAACTTTGAATAAAGCACATAATCACCTGAGATTATCCACTGTCATGTAGTTTGTATGATGTTGTTCCAGCCAGTAGTACAATCATATATCACAGCCAATCAGATTCGCTTTAGAAATGGATATGTTTTAAATCTAATATATTAGATAATATTAAAGATACTGATCTTATAGATACTATTAAAGCTTTTTAACATCATTAAATGTACATACATACAGTAGTGGCTGATAACATCTCTGTTACGTTGGGTGACCAAAATGTAGCATAAATTCAACATCTAATGTTAATGTTAAACTGAAATCCAATATGGACGTCAGCTGATGTTGATATTGTGTTGTTTTTAGATTGTGAAACCAAAATCCAATGTTAAGTCAATGTCAAAATACTGACGTCAACTCAATTTTCATTTTCAAATAAAATGCAACGTCTGTCCGATGTCATTTCCAATGTCAACTTGATGTTATATAGACTTCCTTTGCCTGGTGGGATAGCTTGTACAGTATGTTGTTGTTCCAGTCCAATTTCTAAATTAGAAATTGTGTGTGGCGCCTTCGCGGCTAGATAGTACAAAAACTAACTTTTATGGTAGAAAAGACAACTTTTATGGTGTGTTGTGGTGCATAGTTAGGACATGGTGTTAATTTACAACCGAACAACTAACTCTATCAGCTTAGAAAAGTAATATCAAGAAGACACACGACTCAGGGATGATTCAGGTTTGTAGCACAAATGGTGTGGCACAGGCCGCATGTCGAAAATTCAACACTTAGGGTTAGGAGTTTGTCAAAATTCTGGTCCTAAGCACGAGCCGTGGCAAGCACGGTAATAATTCCTCTCCCGGTGTGATCATGTGACAGATAGCGTCAGTTGGAGGGGTTGCGGAGGCAGCAGACTATTCCTCCAGCTCAAACCTACTTAGAGCTATTGCAGCAGACTAAAGCAGATAAATGTATGAATGCAGGGCTGTTATCGGTATAAAATGCAAACATGTATCTAGCACGGTAAAGATTTATTCTGCCTCAATCGGATGCAGAGACACTTCTCTTTTCAAATCCCTTTTTCTATATATCCCCTAATCATCTCTCTACTAGTGCAGCGTCATTCCCAGTCCAATCCCTCTCTCAATCTACCCATCCCTCCCACATGCCTCCTCGGTTTCTTCTCTTTCTCTCTCTCTCTTTCTCTATTACAAGGCTGATGGATAGCTAGAAGAGGGAATCATTGATCTCGTCTCGGAGGAAGCAAATGCTGAGCACAGACAGGGACTGCAACTGCAGGCAGGGCACACACACATACACGGTTATACACACATTATTCAAACACACACACTAAACAGTCACTTAACCACTCAACCGTATCAATACACTCAGGAATACACAGTGCAGGCAAAACAAAACAGTGACACGAAGAGTCAGAGTCATTTGTAACATTTATGCCACCCTTTCCCTTCTAAACAGTGTTAATGTTGAAATAAATTGCGCTTTTTTCAGTGTTTTTGACTTGGTATTGAATATCATGTACTTGTAGTCCTACCCGTACAGACTAATAGATTTTTGGTATTGTGACATCCCTAGTATGGATGTGTGATAGAATAAAATTGTTCCACTTTTAATTAGTTATGAAATGTCATTTGCACGCTGACACTTACGAATCTATCGAATTGATCAAATTTAAAAGTGTTTCGGCCATTTAAACCGACATTAAAAACAAACTGCTCTGATGTACCTTTGTGACATGATCTTGAAGGCGTCTGGCAGGTAGCACTGTACATTCTCCATCTGAAAGGGGTCTGCGTCACAGATCTTGTCATCCGTGCGACCGTAGTTGGCTGTCTCGATCATGATGACATCACTGCCGGGGCAGCGGAGCTCGATGGGGTAACCCTCGCATGCCAACTCCCTCCGCATCAGACCAAATGGCATTGCAGAGCGACTTAATGCTGCATGAAGAAAGAAACATATTCAGCATGAACTGTTCACGATCCAATTTACTACTGTAATTTAACACAATTCTGAAACAGCGAATACTTTGTGGGAATGGGACCTGATTTTATTCATATAATTCAACTGAATCATTAAGTGTGGATTTTACATAGCGGGAGGATTCGAAGTTGGGGTTTACAAAGAAAGCGAGGCAGACTGTAGCACACAATTATGGAGAACATTTGGGAATAAAGTGATGAATCGTGCACAGTGAGTTCAGTAACATTTGTTAATATAATAAACAGGGTCAAGTTTGACTGCATGTTGATTTTAAAGCGAGCCTACCACTTGCATAGATTACTGATGTTATTAACAGGTCAAGAAAAAAGCCTGCTAATTAAGAGTAACTCTTACAGCATATGGAGCTGTTTATTACAGCAAACCATTCCTTTAAAAGGAAAAGAAATAAATAATTAAACAAATGGACAAGGGTTTTTCACAGCCAGTAATCATATTTTCAGCCTTCGTAGTCCTAAGGAGCAAACTATTTACCCTCTCGCTCAAACAAACTGTGAGAGTTACGTACACACTCTGTTAACATCCTCCCACTCCTTCACACAGCTCTCCGCCGGGTGCCATCCACCACCCGAAAGCAAGGCTCCAGAATAGAAAATCAGATACCATGTGTCCAAATCGCTTTGGGAGCCAATAACTAAACACCTGAGCAAAACCAGCACCTAGAGGAGAGATCCGACCCTAGACTCACCGCCGGCCCTTTCTGCCCACACGTGGCGTCTGCCATTTACACTTAATTTAAGAGAGAGAGAGAGAGATGTTAAGAGGGCTGTAGGTGCCGTAGGGTTAATCATTGTGCCTGGCTGAGAGGGCCTGAGAGTGGCACAGAGCGGCATACTTTATCTGAACAAGAGCTTTCAAAGAGTTTGAAGATCCAGCCATGCAAAATGGCCGCCAGCCGCCTCCACTCACAGAAGGACAAAAACCAGGCAATGGAGCTCTCCATGGTGCTGACAAATAGAGAGGGGGAACCCGTGGAGCTGTCCATTGTGCTGAAAGATGAGGGGGTGGATCTGACCCACAGAGTTCCAATGCACAGGAAAAACTGATCAATGAAGCGCTCAGTACTCCTGAAATTCATTCCTTTGGCTCTTGCAGCTTCAAAGACTTTGCAATCAAACGGAGGGAACTTTTTTTTTACGAAAAAGCCAACAACTTGAAAAACCTGCTTAGTCGATGCAAGCAACAGTAATCTGCAGACTCGGTTGTACAGACAAACAGATTCAGCTTCGGACACAAAATCACCATTTTTTTGCTTGAGAGATGAAGGACCGAAATAGAAATCCTTTAATTTTGAGCCGCCCCTTTTCACCACAGGGTCAATGTGAAAGCCAGAGCTGCACAGGATCTAAAGCCTGCTCCTTTTATCTTCAAATGTCAACTATTCATCCTAGCGCACTTGAGCATGCTTGGGACTCTCAGAGCTGGTTTCCCACTCAACGGTTTCGTAATCCTTGTCCTGTTCTCTTACACCCTGAGCACTTAGTGGCCGCCATGGAACGTGGACATATGTAACTGCATCATACATCACACAGTCGTGTAGCTGTCACACAGGCTCACTCCGGCAAGCAAGCGTGGCGACATCAGCCAGGGGATGGATGGCGTACTCTTGCCGTAAATGTATAGATTTAAGGGTTCAGGCGTGTTCAGAGGATTGGGAGATTTGCTGAGGTAAACATACTTCACATGAGGCTGTTCTGGTGTGCATTCAAACAGACACATTCCCTTGTGCCTACATGACACACACACATATAAAGAGGCGAAGTGGGATTAGAGTGTGCCAGCATGGAGCCTTGTTTCCGCAGCATTCCCGTGGAGCAAACACATAGCTCCATACTGCTGGTCACTGATTAAACCATTACTCTGGGCTCGGCACTGCCTCGCCACAGGAGGCCAATCACACAGCCAACCAATCACCCACCCACCCACATGTTCATATAGCTTCAGCAAGCCGGTACGTCCCACACTGCATGTTGTCATCCCACAAACTACGCCAAATACGTCAGCCCAATCATTTCTGCCTTTCTCTCAGCCTCTTTATCTGCCCGTATCTCAGACTGTAACCACCCAGTTATCTTCTAAACTTGACTACGGCTACTGGATTAATAGGCTCATTCCCTCATTTATGAGTGTATTCTGCTCCCGCAGACATTATCTCCAATCGGAAGGGGAAATTGGACTGAAGGGAATAATCTTCGTAATCCGAATTAAAATGCTGGAAAGTCTCGAGCTAAAGGATGGAACCCATTTAAAAGATAGGATAGTTAGATTTTCATTTTGTCTTTTTGATATAAGCAGGTCCGCAGATGATTAGGAAAATGACCTTGGGTAAGTAAATATCTGGAAGAGAATAATCTGGAAATCTTTGTTCAGGGTCAGTTTTTGGAAACTGTAATTGGAATGAATTTGGGTCGGAGATGGCGGATGGCCGATAGAAAACCAGAGTTTGAAACTCCCGTTGAGTAATTTCAAGAGCCTACCACAAAGTATTTGTAAAACACTGCAGTATTTGTTCTCAAAGAAATTGATGTTTATCAAGGATAAGGGCTGGAGTGACCAGTCCTAATTTGTTTTACAGTAGGGCTTGCACGGCTACTTAATTTTAGTAGTTGACTGGTTATTTAGAAAAACGAATCAAAGTCTACCGACTGGAAACGACACTGTGCAGTATCTGGGGTCTGCCAGCTTACTGGAAAGAGTGTAGCACACAACTGAATTCTGTTACTAATTACTCAAGACGTTCCGAACTGGCATAAAATCTTTTTGATAGAATCCTACAGCTTTCTGACCCTCCATAGACAGCAATGTAACCGAAATGTTCCCTGGCCCAGAAAGGTTGTAAGGGCATTGTTAAAATAGTAATTGTAATTGTAACTGTAATTTTGCGAAGCTACATTAGTACTTTTTGGCTTAGTTCACCCTACAGGTTAAAGTGGCCCAATTGTGACTTTTTTGCCCAAATTATGACAGTTTGAACAGCACAAATATTTTTTTTTCTTTCAAATCAGGCCCAGGCCACTTTCATATGTGGTCCAAAAAATGTAACATATCCAATAATACGCAATGCGGCTTTAGTCATTTTGTGTGATTTTTATGGCATTGAAATGTGACAGATGTCACAATTCTGTGCTGGAGGATTCATATTCTTCCTCTTATCACTTTGTTATTTAGGCTCTGATTGCACATTAAGTTAAATATCACTAAACACACACTAATACGAGCTGCATCCATTTTTATTTCGGCAAACACAGTGCACTGTGTCTGACGTCACATCTTCTTCTGCGCATGAGGGTCACTTCAGGGCTGTATACAGTTCACACATGAGAGTGATGGCAGTCGCATGACAAAGTGAACAACAGCGAATTTCAGCAAGAAGTCTAATCTGAGCATTAAGACTTGCACTGTGAACTAAGCCTAGGAGGGCTAAGATAACAAAAATAACAACTTTGTTCATTAATGGAGGAGGATGGTGATGGTGATAGGTCAGAAAGCTCTCAGATTGCTCCAGAAATATCTTCTGTTCTAAAGAAGTCATTGGAATGAGATGAAGGTGAGTAATTAACGACAGAATTTGTATTTGTTGGTGAACTATCTCTTTAATTTAGTCACTTCATTTAAGTATTTTCTCCCAACATTAATCAAACACAGTTCATGCAGTTTGCTTAAAACATGCTTTGTGAATGCAAATTGCTCACTGTATTTTCTTATAACTCCAAATATATTCGGTCGTAACAGGATGGCATCCGAAACAAATGAGAAGCAAATAAACCGGGAAACAGTTTGTGGATGGAGGAATTTTCCTCCTGCTGTTGCCGGTGCCTCTGAACAAGCAAAAGGGATCTGGGACTAGACTGCACTAGCTGTAGAACTAATTGACTACTCAATCCAACCCCTTTGTATGTGTTTGTGGGATGAAATAGAGCAGGTAGTCTAATATATGATTTTATCAGATGAATCACTAGTCCTAGGCTCTAAAACGCTGCTGCATGGACAGTGACAGTCTCTATATGAACTGAGAGCTTTATACTTACAGATACTTTAATTTTGGCTGTGCCACTTTTATTTATCTCAAAACATGTCGCCTGGAAATGATTGGGAGATACGGAAGCAGGCAATGAGGCAAGCCAAAGTCAAACTGGCATCGCCTGCATGAGCGCTGTGCCTCATCAGTGATGAAGAGTAACTACAAGCAGCGATACTAACTTAACCACATTTTTCAGTAGCGTGACAGCAACTTTGCAGGCTCCAAAGTACTGTCGCTTTAGAGAGCAGCAATTAACAAGCTATTTCTAGAGTAACAGTGTAGGCTGGCACAACGCTACATCACAGTTTTTTAAAGTCACATTATATTGTGTGGGCAGCTTAATAACTGGGCTAAATCAAAAACACTCTTCCAAACAGAGCTGAAGGTTTTTATTTTTTTTATTTGTCTTATACTGACTGATTTATTGATGGATTTTTAATGTTTAATGCCTTCTGTTGCATAACCTCCTTTGTGAAAGAGAAGAACATAATAGCATATAGCACATACATATATATATATATATATATAACAACAACAATTCAACAATTTCTAAATATAATAATAGCAATAAATTAGAAGATTTTTAAATATGTTTTAAGATGTTTAAATATATACAAATTGCAATTATTTATTTCCTTTTTTACCCACTTAAGTAGAACTTAAATATGTAAAGTTAATTTTATTGAATGCTTCTTATACTATTGTATTTAAATATGGTTAAAGTTCAATGCTGAATGTGCTGAAAATTTACAGTAAACAAAAACTTAATGTAATATCTATTAAATAAAATTGCATGCCATGTATTTTA
>JAUMHP010000043.1:5006489-5026312 GCA_032361065.1 Enteromius trimaculatus | reverse complement strand
TGTGTGTGTGTGTGTGTGTTTGTGTGTTAGGTCACTGTCATTATTTTCAGCTCAAACATGCATCCACACAGAAATAGCGCCACTAGCAGATTAGCATAACTTACGCAGCGCAGTGTATCAGATGCTAACACACACAGAGCGCGCAAAAAAACACTGCTATCAGCAGTAGCAATTAATTCTTAGTGAATTTCCTCAAGTTTCTTTTTTTTCTCTCTTTCTCTCTCGTTTACCTCTGAGTAATGTAGTGGTTCCCTGTTTGCGGTTATCAGCGGCTACATTAGCGTTACGTAAACTTAGCAAATGCTTATCTCGTAAGTGGCGGTCAGGTATTTTGTGGTCATTCGGCTTTCAGGTGAGCACAATGCAAGAATAATGACAGCAGCTTCGTCTCTTAGTGAGTGGAGAGAGCCGGATCGTTCACTCGGATCATTCAGGAACGCTAGATTAAATTCCTACAATTAGTCGTCCGAGACATTAGCGCATTGCTGGGAACTGAGCTTCCAGAGATGTAATTCATTTATTAGCCTCTTGACCCCTTTAAAGTAATCGCCTCTCAAATGGAGATAATCGCCACATTCTTCCTTTTTAAAATCCGAAGACATGCCATGAAATATCATTACCGTTGTCTCCCGCACACCTCCACCCCCCCGTAAGTCTCCATATCGTTCCATGCCCTTTACCATCAAACTCCTGTTTTACCAGACAAAATTATGACAGTCACCGGTAAATTCAATTTAATGAGATGCAAATTTGGTAAAAGGACAATTCGGGCCGCTCAGGTTGATGTCGTTATGCATGTCAAAAATCCCTCATTAGCAGACGCCTATGAATCGGATTACTGAATAATGAGGGTGTGTTAGCCTCAATCTTTCCACCGAATTTGACAGAGGGCTTTATCTGTGTCCAATGTATTCATCCTGTCTAATGCGCAAGGTGATTCAGTTAAAGCTCAGCAGGCTGGTATGGTGGACTGGTGCGTTGCCCCCGAATTAGCTCCTGATCTCCATAAATGATCTGTAAATCTACTCTGACACTGTGCTTCCTCGTACTCCCATTTACATCAACAGCAATAAAGAATATCCTCCACGGTGCACCTTACAGACAAGAAGTGGTGCGCTGGTGTCTTTGCACGTATACAAATACTCCCTTAAGTAATAATACTCCCCGTTTGCTACGCTCAGCCTGACACAAAGCTTCTGGAGACGTATTACTCTAATTCTCCCATAAGCGAGCATCGCCGTCCTCTGCCCTGTTTTGGAGGTGCAATTTACATTGGCACTCCAGCCGACAGTGTCTCATTTGTCACTAAGCTTGCCTTTATGGAGTGGGGCTCAATAATTCCCCTGCATAATCCACAATAAATTGCACTTCTGAAAGCATCAGACCTGTCCCGGCGGGAACAGCAAAGGTTTTACTCTGGGGTCGGCAACCTTAGGCACACGTGCCAATGGAGGATAATGGTGGATGGAGGGATAATCATTGGTACGTGAGCTGAAAGAGAGCAAGAGAGATTAATATTACATGTTATTGTGCAGTTTATAGTCTGAGTCAATCGCTTCTGCGTGGAAAACTAACTCTTAAATGCTCACGTTGGTTGTTTATTTGGTTATGAGCTGTTTGGGAAGCGAAACGCGCAAAAGCGTGATGAAACTGAGATCAGTTTGCTGCAGTGTTACTCGTGCACCTGATGGGGAACAAAACAAGCAACTAGATGCACTGGCATTTGGGCAAAACAATAGAGATGGATCTGCCAGTGAAAAAGAAAAAAAAAAATATATATATATATATATATAAAACAACAACACTTATATACGTTTACCATTAAGTCTTAAAAAACATTTCAATAAAATTAAGCAACCTCATAATAATTAGCACATTTCTAAACATTTGGAGCACTGCGAATACATCTAATTTATTATTCTGATGGCTTGCAGTCTGTAATTGTTATAATGGTATGTAAATGTTGTTCCACTTGTCCTTACCAGCCACATCATTCCTACAGGGACTTTGCTGAAAATTGCTGTTCTAAATTATATGATTAATTAAAAATGCAACAATAAGTTTAATGCAAGTCGCCTTGTTCCTATCCACTATAGGAGAATAATCATGTCTAATGTACCATTTAAGAAAATAAATGAACATACTTTCTCATGTCCTGTTGAGAAAGTGGAACAAGTCGATATTGTGTGCATTTAGCCTGAGTCTATATGCAACTATTTCTGTTTATATTTTTCGAGAAAAATTGATCATTTACATAATTTATGAAGGGTTCTACAAAAGCTCTGTAATGTCTTGAAGACTACATTGTCAGAATTAAAAGAAACACCAGTTTGCCTGAAGCAGATTCACAAATGAATAAAAACGCCAACATTTACATTATTTACCATAGCTAAAGTCTGTTTCCTTTTCCCTGCTGAAGTACTTAATGTGCAATAAAATGCGCTGCTCAATTTTGCCAGATTTAATTAAAAAAGAAGGAAAAGTTGCAGTTTTCATGGAACACTTTTATTGGATATTTAGAAATAAATTATCTCTATTAATAATCTGTTTAAATTAATACAGAATCTGAAACAACATTTCATTTCAATGTTAACTCAAATGTAAAGGGATCTTGTACAATACACATTTTCATTACTTATTTTTCTCTCTTGAATTTTCCCATGCCTCAAGTTTCTATGAACCCATAGCAAGCATAATTGAATTTTTATGACCATTTTCCACTTAGAATTAATCCAAACTTGCCAGTTTTCAAACACAGAATAAGAGCTTTTTTTTTTTTTTACATGAGAAATCCAATGATTTTAGAACAAGTCACTTCTGAGGTTTGGCATCAATAAATGAAACCAGCAGACTGAGGAGAGAGCTTTGAGCTCTGAAAGTTACAGCAATCTTTTCCAAGATCAAGGAAAATGCTGAAAAACTTCTGTCTAAAAACGTTGATGCATGCATTCACAGAGGACACACAAAGCAATGAGTAAAGCTAAAGTGTTACGAACTATTCCACAAAATAGTGAACATGTTTCAAGTGTTTCCTTGCAGTGAAATAAACGGACTGAGAGGTTTACTCTTAAGCGGCTCCTGCTGCCCACTGATCTGTGCATTTTAGATTAATCGCTGAAGATATTTTGCACTTTGCCACCATTTAGCAAGTGAATGTGACAGCTCCCGAGCCTCGCTGTTAAAGATAATGGCTAGGTCTAAAGTTAAGTTTAAAAATGTAAGGTTTGGATTTAACAATGATCTCTAAACAATCTTAGAATTAGACGCTTGCAGCTTTGAGGTCATGTATATTGTAGACGAGTCTACTTTTAAGTAAAAAAGAAGAAAAGAAAAAAAACTTTTCGAAAATACGTATCCAAGGACCAAAAAATACAGATGACTTGAACAGGTTTATCTTAATATTTAAAATATATTACTCTCTACAATGCGCACTTGTACACCAAATACTACATAGCATTAGCATCTAGCAATAGCAGAGGCCTTTATTATGCCCTGCCCACAGTTCCTGTTTCAAAATTAAATATGAAAAAGAAATCTTCCCTTTTGAAAATTAACCATGGTTTTACTGTAGTAAAACTGCAGTAGTCTTGTTTTTTAACGTACTGATTACTATTTGTACATTATAACCACAGTTCAACTATAGTAACCATGTTTTGGATTATCTTAAAAAAAAACTCTGGTCAATTTTCACAAGGGTAAACTCATTTTTTATGGGTGATTAGCTCAGTCAGAAAGAGCAAAATATTTTCAGCATGCTTCATTCTGCCCTTGTTTTTTTTTTTTTTTTTTTTTCATTGATTGTGAGATGACAGGAAAAACCAACCAGGTCTCATAAAAATATGTACCTCTGTGCACTTTTTGTGCGACACTGTTTGTATATGTAGCTTACTGCACGTTTCAAAAACAAATGTCCACTGAGTGGCGCTAAAACACAGGTTCAGTACGTAAACCCTGGCACATTTTAATACGTTGATATAGGTACATATTGCTGTGTTTTTATTACGTTACATACCTGGGGACTGACGTTAAAATGTAATGCTCATCTTGTTGGAAATATGCCCTACACCAAATCCAACAACGCTAGTTTTAACAAAAGCAAAACAAAACTACCGTCTACGAAAACCTATAGATATGAAGCTGGATATGTGCAACGCTCCATTTTCAAATATCCCAGCATTTTAATATTAATCGAGTTTTACTGCCTTTTGTGTTAATTTCTTTAGGAAACTGCAGGGATACCGTATGTAGTTGTTGGTACGTATTTTGTGTCTCAGTAAAAAGTGCAAACAGGTATATTTATGCCTTGAAACCAAGTACGGCAAAACCTTCAATACGCTACACACATTTTACATTCTTCCTTAGCTAAATGAACAAATCTAAATCTTCTCACATACAAAATCTCGAATCATTTCTGCCTAACAAACAGCACTGCGTTTTATTTTCATATGTCTCATTCACTACGCTAACTATGCTAACAGTGTAGCTCATGCTGACACAAGCGTACACTGGCCGGCTAAGATGAACGTGGGTTTATTCTCAGCGCCAATAATTCTGGCACATCCTTCATTTGGTGTGCTGACTGTGTTAAGCACTGTGTGCGGCTACAGTAGTGCCGCTAGTTTTTCGCCATCATAATGACACCATTGTGCGAGCGGTGGGCAAATGGAACATGAGAGTGGTTGTAATGGGCCATGTATCAGGCAGAATGCGTTTGATTACTGGCTCTGAGAGAGAGGTGCAGCCGAGAGCGAACGCGAGCTCATCTCAAACCGCGCAGAAGAGACGGGAGGGGGAAGAAAGACATTAGAATGAGCAGAGAGAAGGAACAGGAATACAAAAAAAAAAGAAGAGAGTGCTTAAAGAGAATGCAAATGAGCGTCTGAGGAGAATCAAGACAGCATGGGTGAATCTCACCAAACCAAGTTAACACTACTGTGTTCTCTCGAGTACATCGCAGTAGCACGGAAATACCACGGAATGTGAAAAATCATGGTAAGGGTATATGATCATATTTGTACCACCCTGCTTTTTATAATGGACATACTATAGGAGGAGATCAGATATCAGTCACTAAAACTAATAATACATCCAGTTTTGGTGAATTTAGCTGAAAATACTGAATATGTTTCCACCGAACCAAAAAAATGACATTGAAGCCATTTTCATGACAAATAAACATATTACCTCTCTGCAATTCTCACTGTACTGCAAAATCTCATTTTCATTAATGCAATGTGAAAAACAAATTGATATAGGCTACAATGTAATAAATAAAAAAAAATCTTGAAAAACAGAAAAGGCACTGGTAAATCTCAGCCAGGACATTACTGTTTGTCAAGTTTATAGACATTTTCGTCAACCCTAAGACATGGTGTGTAATTCCCAAAAAAATAAAACACCTGTGGAAAATCGATATGGGCAATTTGTTCATATTAACACATTCGGCTGCCTTTTTACAGACCTTTCTTATAGCGCCTAGTTTTATTTAATTATACACAATTTATACAGCATGCTAATAATTTATCAAGGCTTTAAGTGATTCAATATTTAAATAGTATTTCAACAAAATAAATAAAGAATTGCAGTATATTACAGGAATGCGATTTTAATTAAAAATGTCTCCCCTACATTAAAATATGCATCCATTAAACTCAAATATTCAGCCTTTACAGTGATGTACAGTAAATGGGAATTGGAATTAATTTGCAAGAGAAATGTTTCAATGACAATCCAACACATTCACCCACTCACATTACCAATAAATTAAATAATGCACGCACCATGGTTTAACATTTAAATCAACATCATTGCATTTGCTGTATTTATTTGAAAAGACAACAGAAAAAGTGATATTATTTTTTGATGAATCGAAAGAAAAAAATTGAAATGAATAAATCGAAGCCAAAGTAAAGCCTTACACGTGCAACGATGCAAAACATCCGTCCCGAATGTGACCGAGACATGTTTTATACTTGTTTATGGAGGTAAACTGTGCTAGAGTGGATTATCTTTATCCTCTGCGGTCACCACTGGTTCTCAGGAGGAGCTCGCCTAGTCACAAACACACTCGTTCACCTGTGTTGACGTTGAGGGAGGAGGTCTGCCATCGAGCGTCACTGTGTTAATTGTGAAGTCTTTCCAATGAGCACGTTCCCTAGTGTCCTTCACTCACTACTGCATCTCAATTTTCTCACCAGGCTCAAGCAAAATAAGAAGTCACACGGGGAGTCTATACGCTAGCAGGAAATTCCATGCGATTTGAAGCGAGCCCAATATATGTGTGCACGTGTGCGAGCGGTAATTTATCGTATGAGGGAAGCGAGCTTGTCACTGCTTATTTCGCTGATGCAACAGGGGGCCACGGCACCAGCCGTCACTGCCGGCCCAAAGTGCAAGTGCACCAGTCACCTTACCTCAACCTCCTGTCTCGTCTCGCTAACATGCGGCTCTGTTTGCGTTCTGCCACTGGCCTCCCTCGCGCAACGCGGTATGCATAGCACGATATTACACATACCTCAGCAGTAATCTGAGAGCATATTCTTGGAAAAGGTTATTGGCACATTAAAATGAGATTAAAGTAACACTAATACCTACACCGACAGTTATGAGAATACAGCGTGATGACAGTTATTAACTAATACACGTGTGAAACAAAACGACAGAACAAAGGCAATATTATAGAGAACAAAAAGAGCAATTACAGTTGTAGGAATTAAGAAGAAATGGCTCGCTTGTTTCTCCTAGACAGTCCATGAAATGGAGAGTAAATGTTCAGGTGTAATTATAGGAAAGAAAAATCATAATGGATCTGTTTTTTTATGTCGCAACTGCCTCCCTTTAGCTCTTAAAAACAAAGTTTCTTTATTAGCATTGATGGGTCCATGCCGGGCTTCTATCATTGAATCTTTCCATTGTGCAAAATCTTCTTTATAATGGAAAGATGGGTCTTTGTTTAGATATTTTTCACAAATGTTCTTCATGTGAAGGGGAAAAAAAAGGTTATTTTCAGAGCTGAAAGGTTCTTTGAGGAAGCAAAAATGGATCATTGGGAAAACCAAGTGAAGATAAAGCGGTGAGCAAGTGGAGACAAGCAATCATTTCTGTACAGTAGGAAACGGGGGGAAATAAATTAGATCTCTTTAATGTCTAGACAGCAATGAGAGCACATGAAGAAGAGCAATCATACATGACGGAAAGAAAAATCTCATGGTTGGGATTTCTTTTAAATCTAAATTTTTTTTTCCACATTTTTTGTCCTCTTGATTTCAACAACATCTTGCACTTATTAGCTTACTCGTCAAGAGTCAGAGATCTCATATATTCTAGCATAATATCATACTTTTTACTTTTTACTTGTTATTTAAAAAACAAAACAAAAAACATACTGTTCCTCACGTGTTCATGAATTGGGCTGATTCAATTGCAGCTGTACTGCACCTTACTAATTCAACGGCCTGGTCATAAAAAGCAGTCAACCAGAATATTGTGTAATTTAGCACTGATTATTGTAAATGAGAATTGTACTTAAATGATATAATATTGTATATATTGCAGCGCTGTGCTCCTATGTGTCAACAATTCTGTCAGTCGTGCTGGTATTTCTCCTTAGAATTTAAACGAGTTGATATTCGAACGAAACACAACTTCGTTAAAATCTTCAAAGTTACAAAAAAGCAACTTAATAAACAATAACATTTTCCTCTGTGTATATTCAATAAGTTGAGCGCTAAAGCATATAACCCATACTGCAGCATCATACTTATATAACAGCTTTTAACTCTTTTCTTTTTTTTTCTCTCCTGAGCTACATACTGTGTATCTTTGTGAATATCTTACCTGTCATTTAGTTAAACCGGGCAACATACTTCCAAGAGTTCTCCTCGGAAAATGTCTCCAGTTGCAGAAAATTCTTTACAGTTGAGAAGAAAGTTCACCTCTCAGCTGTCACCGTCTCAACCTTACCTGTCATACAGTGACCACAGACTTTTTTATCCTGATAACCTGGTCTGTTTGTGTCTGCCCTTTTCAATGGCTAGCCTGTGGTCAGTGACCCTGTGCTCGGATCTGTCTCAATTCTGTAGCTCTGACAACCCGAGTTGTCTACTAGCTCTAGTTCATTTCCTTTTAGGCTCTTATAACATACTCATTTATTTGCATTTCGGTTATTAGCTCAGTGCCGCACACAATTATCTTCATTGCAATGGTATTTTTTTTTAATTGCTTCATCACAACGTTTGCCATTTAAGAATGCTTTATTACTTTGCTGTTTGTCTCAGCACCATCAAACGATGAGATTTTATTCAGAATACCTTTTTTTTTTTTATGTGAATGCTGTACTGTAGTAACCTGGAGGAAAATGGTACTATTAAAGATCAAGGTCTCAATTGTGTTTTATTTGAAATCAACACAAATTGCTGCTTGCGACCCATTTTGCATTTATACTGTGATTAACTGTACTCAAAAGCGAAACAGAAGGGGGTTCAAAAATAAAAGGGATTTGTGATATTATCCATTATCCAAAGAAAACAAAATTAACTCAACTCAAATCAACGATCCTCAGAGCCTGAAGATGGAGAGGGGCCCCCTGAGGGGAAAACGTGATGGAGGAACCAAACCCCAACAGCAAAACCCATAACCCCCGAAACCCCCCAACAATCATCAATCCCCGAAACACAATGGCGAGGGGGGCCCGAGTGGAAATAAGTCTCCAGGGGTCCCAGAAACCATAGCGGTGCCGCGGATAATTCTAAAATCACAACAATTGAAAAATATAAAAATTGTAATAAATACTGCAATAGTATACAAACAGCACTGCGCTGCTTTAATTTCAAAAGACACATCTAAACAAAAAACGTAAGGAAAACCTTTAATTCATTTCCATTTCGTCTCAGTGCTGTCTTTTGTAGTTTTTCTTTCCTGGATACAGGACAGCCGTCCACCAAAGCTCCTCTACAGTCTTGTCATTGGTCCATGGGAAAGGAGGCCTACCTAGAAACGTTTTGTCTCATCATCCCCCATGATTTGTAGTGACGGCCCTGCTGGTATCTCCACTGGAGGCCCGTGAGTAAATATACTGCTCATTGAGTCGGTAAACTGTCTCTCTCTCCTGCTTTGTCACTGTCATTCTCTCTCTGTCTCACTTCTTTAGCTTGACACTCACTTAATTCAAATTAGAGATGTTTTGTAAACATCTATGCTAGAGCACATCGCGGCAGCATCTTAATTTACCACGTATAAATAAGCTGTGCAATAGTCACCCTGACATTAATCTTACGTGCCAGCAACAATGGATGGTGAAGACATAATAATGAAATGAATCGCCCGGGTCTCTGTTTGCATGGTACCTGCGCTTTAACGCGAGACACGGGATGGCTCAGACTGGCAGACTGCCACGTCGCGTGGCCTGACCGAGCCAGACCTTGACAGATTCATCTTCATTAAGCGCACATCAAGACTGCGTTTGCTCGTGTAGACTTGCCCGCTCGTAAACGCGGATGTTTGTTTGTGTGTGTAGCGGAGATGTAATGCGGCATTTTGATATGTAGGTTACTGATGCCAAATAAATATAAATCAAATCCTGGAACCTGTATGCATCAGCAGAGCACAGAATCAGACTCATTATGTAAAATGCATCAGAGCATAATATTATAATATAGAATAAATACTTGTCAGCTTTCATTGAATGAGCCAGAGACTTCTCGGTTTCTACTTTTAACCAAAATTAAGTGAGTTTTACTTAAATATATGGCTTCACGTGGAAATTGTCATATTGATAAAATCCAGAGTGTGTGCTACTCAGTTTCATTTCTATTCTTTTAACACTGTTTTATGCTTTAATTAATGTTTTTTGAGACTGTGAGACAAACTGTTTCTATAAATGCTTCATTTGTTTAACACTGTTACTTGTAATCTTCAGATCTTCATTTCAAAACGAATATCCATTTTTCACACTGTATTTTAATGTGACGCCTGAACTCAGCGATTAAAATAATAAATTGTAGTCGCACGCTACCATTTAAAGATATCCTGTCAAATATGCCTGCTTCATATTCATCAAAGAATCATTGGTTCCACAAAAATATTAAGCAGCTCAATGGTTTTCAACACTGATAATGTCAGCATATTACAATCACTTCTAAAAGAGCACGTGACACTGAAAGACTGGAGACGGGATGATTTAGTGACAATTTTGATTTGCGTCGCAGGAATAAATCAGCGTTTGTTTTGCTAATGTCAAACTTAGGAATGGTGTGTTTTCAGTAATTCTGTCATAAATCTACTACACCTACCATGTGCTTGAATATGAATCACAGCCACTCTAAATATGGTTGTCACAAATGTGTGACATTATTCTGGAGGATTAATAACTGTTATAAATGTGACTGTAGAAATAGTTCACTTAAAAATGTCAGTTCTGTTATCACTGCAAATGATTTCAAGTGGCTGGCTGACATTTTCACATAGACAAAAAAAAAGTATATATATAATACACGCTAAACCTATTTAAACCATCTGTACCACCAGAATACCATCTTATATGCAAGTCATGTCTTAACCGAAGGCACCGCGCGAGTCAGTTGACTGCTGGCCCTTTAAAAATAAAAAGATACACAGCATAAATGACTATTCTGCTATAATTGGCCAGCTCTAAGCTGCGACCCGCATCTGATTTGTTCCACAAAGCGAAAACCAAGACGACCGATAACATTATAGACCTACAGGTTCCCGTAAACGTACGTGAGGAGCACGTGCATGCATGTGATGTATCGAGTTTGAAGGCGGTGACCCCATTCTGCCGTCTGCAGTTACCCAGCGACGAGATGGGCCGAGTCTCGAAGGGTCTCCAAATCTCCAGGCTTGAACTCCCACACGCCTGTTACTCACCCAGCAGCTCACACACACACCAAAACATCCCCGAGCGCATCGGCCAATGATCAGTCGAGCTAACGCGGGGAAGGGCAGTGAAGTCACAACGGGCATAATCTCCATTCAGCATCTTCCTCCCGACTCGTGTGTTACTGCAAGCTGACAGTTTCGCAGACATGCTGACTCGCCTGGCTACGCACAGAGGGGAGATATTTTTTTGGCAAAAACAACACTGAAGAGTTTAGAAAGATCAATATATGTTAAAAATCCAACTCTGAGAGCGGGTTTACTTTTTACTGCGTACGTCTACGATTCTTGTAACTATTACACACTTCGAAACGGATGTGTGTAATACACAGAATACGAAATCACAGCTTTTTGTACATTTTTTTAAATATACATGTTGATACAAGCTAAGCTGTCGTTACTCATGCATAAAAAGTATGTACTGAGCTAACAATGATAAGTTTAACATTAACAATTACCAACAGTGAGTCATCTAAAACTGCAGATGTGCACGTTGGATGATTTTTTTGTCTTTTATGACTAGACACAGAAGTTAAGAGAAGCACTAGAATATTACAGAACGCTACAGAAACGCTTCCTTCCTCGCAAAAAAAGCGATATAAATAAACAGATAAATAAATATTTCATTTAAAACTGCATTTGCAATTTTAACTAAAAAATGTTAAATTGGTACAAAAGCCTATCTGCACTAAACCAGCGTTTTATATTTAATGATGTATGTTCTAAAATGCACTGATGCCACTTGAAAATAAATAGTAGACTTAGCCCCACAGCATTACGGAAGAGCCATACAAATTTAAGTGAAACAAATTACATTTGTTGAGCATTCATATTTTAGTTTTGGAAGAGGTGCATCTCAGTCTGCTTGTTCGGGTGGCAATATTTACACTTACTTTATTCAAATGAGATGCACTAACAGAGCTAGAGCACCAGAGTTCGTCTTAATCAAACCAAACCTGTCATGTATGAACATGCTCTAAGAGCAAGGCTTTATACAGTTAAGATATTACAGCAACGGCAATCCTGAAAAGAATTATATAAATTGCAAAAAAAATTGAGAAACACCTGAAAAAAAAAACAGCACAGGCGGACACAAATGAACTTTTGGCATGAATATTTTTCCTCAGAAATATGGTGAATATCCATTTCATCCAGCATTGCTATTACTGTATATACCTCTATACAGGCTGTTTGTTTGACTGACTGATTCAAGACAACTAAAAACTGCATTTTTATGATGTTTTAGCTGTTCATTTACTTGCCAGAGACAGTAGTAGTGCCTGAAAATACAAACTTTTTTTTTAGCTTTTCTTAGACGAGTCGTAGTCGTGTACCCTGAGGTGATTCAGTGACAGAGTGGTCTGAATGAATGTGAATCGGTTCAGACCGTTCTGCAAACACGACTCAAACGAATGACTGGCATCGCTGCTTCAGTCGACAGAAATACAGGACACGCATAACAGCTCCTGAAAAATGCGCACAGAAAACGTTTCTCGGGTCAGTGGTAGTGAGCCATACAGCTTCAGGCGCCAAAGCTGCCTCGGGTTTTCACCACTGAAAGAAGATAAAAGATTAGAATATTACAGCGCGGAGCATCATTATGTCAATAACAATATGTCATATTGTTACAGAGATACAAATCCATATCCCTGATCTAAGGCATGTTGAGATGGATTAAAACAAAGCCGGTCGTAAAGGGACAACGAGTGAGCTATCTCTTTACATGCACGCAACCTGCCGTTTTAAGCTCGAACCTGAAGGATGAGCATTAGCCGCCTCATAAAAAATCTACAGCAGCACACAAATCACGGACGCGCGCAATTACTTTACAACCATACCGCCCCAGAGCACAGACAGGATATTTTCCACACCACACATTACTCTTACTGCACTAACACACTCTCCCACAAACACCCGCTCCCCGGAGGAGGATATCATAACGATACAGTCCTTATAAAGTAGCCGTGTGTGTGTGTGCGAGCGTGTGAAAAAGCCCCTGGCTCAAACCTGCAGTCATACCTTAGCAGGTGCTGCTTTCCACTCGCTGCATCTGTTAATTAGGAACAGTCTGCTACAGGAAGACTCGGGCTTAGCGTGGCCGCTGCCTTGTGACTGGTCATTAGAGCATAGAGTGAATCCAGAGGGTCTGTTAGGCTACTTACAATAGGAAAAAACACACACACATACGCCGTTACACTCCGCTCGCTCTGTCTATTTCTCATTTTCCGTCTATCTCCCACCCGTCCCCCCCGGGGGAGTGAGCGCATTGCTTCATCCATGCGATCTCTTTGGCCAGCGGTCTTCATGTTTCAGGTGACCTTTTTCTTGTGGTCTTTCAGAGCGAGCGGGCTGACGACACTGCCCTGTCGCCTTTGTTACCGTATAACTGAAAGAACGGGGAAAAGAATGGTAGCAGATAGAGAAAGAATTTGTTCTCATTCCTCCTGAGGGCCTGTCGCTGGACATTGTGTGCAGCCCACCCTTCACCTGCTGGTGTAACCGCATATTGGCTGCGAGTGGGTAGTAATGCATCAACAGGTATGGCTATATAACATTTATATTGAATATACATCTGCTGGGTCGGAATTGCTTTTATACAGCAAGGCGTTAATATTGAGTAACTAGGATTTAAGACACAATTTTGCCTGTCACTTTGTTTTAGCTTCCCTAACAGAGATGGATTCAAAGAAAGGCGTCGCAGAATCAGCAGCTGCATCACAGATGTATGTAAGTGAATCAACATTTTGAATAAAAGTGAATAAATAAACACTCTCTCATAAAGAGAGTCGCTTGACAGCTCTTATCAGAGCTCCTGGGACGCCGCTGACCAGTTAGATTTGAGGATCAGAATGAAATATTGTTTACATTCAAAAGTTTGGGGGTGGAAAGATTATTCATATGACTTATTTTGTACAGACATATGCAATTGATCAAAAGTGACAGCGTTTATAACGTTATGAAAGAATTCTTTCTTCTCAAACATAATATATTCGTTTAAAACAGTCAAAAAAAAAGTTAACTTTTTTCAACATTGATACGAATGAGAAATGTTTCTTGTTTCTTGAATTAATTTTTACAGAATTGCATGTTTTAATTGCAAATGTGAAAATACTGAAGTGGGTTTAAATGGGGGGTGAAATAACTGCTGATTAAAGTGGACAAGTAAGAGTCAGCATCAGCCCAACAATGATTTTTTTGTCTCTTAATATTTGTGTTGTCCTAGAAATCATCAACTCAATGGATTCTTGAATGTACTTCCAATTCGCTTACAGTCCTAAAAATGATTTTCCTTTGAGTACCCTTTTCCATAAAATGGAAATTAGGTAAGTGGATAAAGTCTACAAATTAAAAGAATGAATGAATTCAGTTAAAGCGGTTTTCAAGAGGTTCAATGAGTTCTGAGCTTAGTGGGTCTATTAGGAACAATAGCGGTCATTGAAGCCCACAGGAAGTAATATTTCAGAATAATAATTGCATTCCAAGCATTGAATCTTATTTTTGTTTCAAGAAACTTCCAAAATGTTTTCATTCGACATGGTTCTCAGTGGTCTTTATTCATTTTTGTGGTCCCACTGCATCTTAGTGATTGTCACTCAGGCAGTGTGTCCTCTCTATAAATACTGCTTTTAAATGCCAAGACCAAAATCATGCAGGTTGCACTTGATTTATTAAATCTATTACTTTGAAAATTATTATCAAAGCTCAGCCAGTTTCATCAATGGACATAAGAAACAACTTCTTTGGAGAGCTCCTTGCCAGTTTCTGGCAGACAGAGGCAACACGATATCACAAATAACTCAAGAACATTCGATCGGCTCTAGATAAAGCATAAGAAAATCAAAGTAACAAACGTGTTTGAAACAAATCAATCCTTAGGCATTTTTTCCCAAGTACTAATATTTGGTGATGACAGCATCGTGAAATATTATTACAAGTTAACTGTTATAAATGTAATTTATTCCCATTCTGCTGTCAAAGCTAAATTTTCAGCATTATTTCTACAGTTGTCTGTGTCACATGAACATAAATCATCTAAATATAGCAACACAGTCTCACGACTAATTCGTATATGTTCGTACGAAGTGGTAAATACGCGCTAATTCGTACGATTCTGTACGGTTTATCTAAACCCTAGTGACGGGTAGGTTTAGAAGCAGGGTCAGGTGTAGGTCATTCGTACAAATTCATACGAATTGGCAACTCGTAAAATACATACGATTTAGCAAAAATGACATGAGTGAGGTCGTACGAATTAGCCACCTTGTAAAATATGTACGAATTGCCGTGAGACTGGGCTCATGCTGACGATTTGCTTCTCAAGAAACATTTATTATTATTACCAATGATAAAAACAGTTGTGCTGCTCAATATTTTTGCGGAAACCATGGTACTTCTTTTTTTAGGATTGAATAAGAACAGCTTCCGTGTGAAATAAAAATCTTTTGTAACATTATAAATGTATTTTCCTGTCACTTTTGATCAATGTCATGCATCCTCACTAAATAAAAGTGTTCTATAAATAAATCAAAAAAATCTTACTGACCCCAAACTTCTGAATCGTAGTTAATATACATCTTACATTAGCGTGAGATAAAATGATTCATACTGTGACACAAGATTTTGTTCATAACGCCCACCTCTACTGCATCCTGACAGCTTCATCTAATCCTTCCTCCTCCTATCCTCACTCAACCTTTTCGCTTCTTCATTTATATAAATAATTAAGGCTGTGCGGACAAAGCTGGGAGGAATATATCGGCAGCAAACGCGAGCGGAGCTCACATGTGGGCCTGAGTGCGGCAAAGCCGATCTGGGTGGAGAAAGGGACAACCGAGATGATCAAAAGACCGGCCCGCTCTGATCTCGGTTAAAAGAGGGATGAATAATTTAGACGACATGCTTCGACTGCAAAACCGGGCACTGGCCACGCCTCCTTATGAGGAAGTCTGGTAGAGATCTAGTGAATAGAAGAGAGATGTTAATGAAGGCAGCGTGGCTAAAAAGCGGCCTTGTAAACAAATGCAAATCAATTCGTTCAATGAACAAAAATTGTCTGCAAATTATTTATGGCCCGTGTGAGCGATTCATCGACACTGCTGTATTAAAGCTTAACGAAAAATACTGCAACTGCAGAAAGTTGCAGCTGATTGTGTGTGGGAGAGGATTCGACTGACGCCGAGAGCTGGGACTAATGCAATATTCTCCTTTATTTAATATAGTTGCCTCATACACAGCAGCGAGACTCTGTCAAAAGCTGGAGGGGTTTAACCTAGAATACATTTCTATTGCATCTGTCTCAGGACGCTCTCGCTGGCTCCCCATCTCTTTAGCGCTCCCCTCTCTGACCTGGTATTCCTCGCTCCTCAACAAACAGAGAACGGATCGATTGATCCACCTTCACCCTGACTTTGAAGCTACCCCGTGAAACCTGTTCTGCATGCACGTGTGTGTGTGCACGTACTGTAGGTGAAAAGCATGCAAACATATGCGTCAGCCTCGAGTGTGTGCAGAAAGGGGAAGTCTTTGCTTTCGGGGCTTTATTTGGCAGAGCTCCGTCCTAGTGTCTGCCAGCTCTAGTCTATCACCTCAGGGCCCAGGAGTCACAGCAGTGAGAAAACAGATTGATTTCTCCCCTCCTACGTACAGACAATTAACTACAAGCCGCTCAATTAGAAACACGCTGTAGACGCCTTCAGACACGTCTTTTCCTTGACCTGCGCTCTTTACCTCTCTCTATGAATTGTTCTAGCGCTCTCACTCCTGTTACCCCTCCTCTGTCGTCTTTACCAGGTCCCAGACAGCCTGGTCTTGTCGGCAAACAGCACACCTCATCTTGCGGTCATTACACTAGCAGCGCTCTAATATCGAGGCAATATGGGTCAGTGGGTGTTTAACGCTGGCGCAGATTCAACTGCAAACATTGTCTTTAAAGCAATGTGCGATTAAATCGCTGCAAAGATCAATGGTAGGGTTGTGTGCGCCGAGCAGAATGGAATTGAGAAAATTAATGGAATCGAAGAAAATGATGCAGAACTACAATTAGAAACGAAGGATGCGGAATTTGTGTTATTCATTTTCTCATATGAACTACCATATAACACACACACACACACACACACATATATATATATATATATATATATATCATATATGCCATTTAAAAGATTAAAGAAAATTGCTAAAATTCATTTAAAAAGACAAAAATACATTTTATGATACAAAACAGGTTGTAGAAGCACAAATTAAATTTGAAGGTAAAGAGTGAAAAGAAAAAAAAAATGTCTGTTTACTTATATAAACTGACCATATATAGAAAGTTGTATTTTATATGATGTAAATACATATAAAATGTAATAAAATATAATATACCATTTATGGTTTAAATGGTTTAAAATACGTAAAAAACAAAGACCAATGTGTGTGTGTGTGTGTGTGTGTATATATATACACAAAAATAAAATAATAAAGAATAAATAAAAACAATAGGGATAGTGAAAATTGCATGCTATTTTTATTTAGTACTGTCCCGAATAAGCTATTTCACATGACATACACATCACAAGACAAAATAATAAATGTATTTATAAAAAATGATCCAATTCAAAAGTGTAATCATAATACTATGCATAATTTCTGTTTTTATAATTTGTGATAGTTGATACCTTGTTGGTCCTGAGCAGTACAAAACTGCCTGCTGTTCTTCAGAAAAATCCTGAAGTCCAGTACAAAATTATATATATATATATGATCACCTAAATGAGAAACATTTACACATCATCATAATGTTCAAAAGTTTATGTCCCCCGGCACTTAATGCATTGTGTTGCCTTCTTAAACAAAATTATATTCTATATTATAAAATTGATAAATAAAAATCCGTTTTTCCACAATGTATTATACATGTATACCAGGCTGGGAGAACACAATATTTCCAGTAATGGATTTATAGTGTTGAATTGCTTTAAATTGCAAATCTACTTCATTATTCCATATACTGTGCAGACTAAGGATGAATTTGGTGTGTCAGCTAACAACAGCACCTCATCTGGCTGTTGTTAAATGCATATCACACCAATACTGAGGTTAAAACGGGTCAATGGGCGAATGACGGCGGGCCAGTTTCACCTGGGTAAACATGGTCTTTAAAGCAATGTTGGGTTAGATCTTTCCTAAAGATCCACTATACAATAGTTGTGACTCAGTGTGCTACTAAAGCGATAAGAATTCTATTAAAATGAGCTAGAATGTGTTCAAAAACAAATAAAAGCTGTATACTTCTGGGAAAGATTCAATGACACCTCCTGCCGCGTTGAGTTTTTCCCCAACTGTAGCTTATCTACATTACCCGGTCACTCCAAACACGCTTTTCAGCCATGCCAGTCAGAGGCGCGTACCTGAGGGATAAATATTATGGTGTGACATTAATCATAAGGATTTGGTGCCCTCTCTCAGAGTGCGTGTGGACCACTGCAACCAATCCGATTCCACTCCACTCAAAGCTCAAATGAGATTTGCTTTCTTCTCTCCAGACATCAGCACCGAAGCTGTGACGACTGCAATCGAGACATCGGAAATCCCAGACACAGCCGCCGTAAGCATAGCTAAAAAAAAATAACAATGGTATAGCAAACACAACTGGCCAATCCCAAATCGAATGGCTTTTGTTCGCTCTTAACATCCATTTTGTTTTCTGCTGATTTGTGGGAAGACCGACTCAGAACTCTAGGCAGGTTCTCTGGAAAGACGTGCGCCTGCGATGCATGAAGGGCACGCATTTCTACTCTTCCACCTTGGGGACCCACAGCTGTGTAAAAACACATGCTGATCAGCCGGCGAGAGACAAACAAGGCTCCTGTCCCTCTGTCAAGTCTCTGACACACTCCATCCCAGCTTAGGTCGCAGACCTGGTACTTCCCTCCGCCTGGATTTCAACAAGCACGGAAAAACATTCACATTCAATATGTCACCATCTGGCAATGGCCAGGTTCGTGCTGTTTTGTCAGTCTTAAAAATGCCGCAATGTCTTAACATATCCGGGTCACTCTAACAAAACAGGTGGCATGTGTGTCTCTCATATACATATAGCATATGTAAAAAAAATGGCGGATGTCAACATTCACTACACATTATTTTAACATCATAAATAATGTATAAATTTTTCTTTCCATAACTTCTAACCATTAGTGTTTTCAGCTATCTGCGATGCATACTCACAGTGCATGAAATATAAATATATGCAAATAAAACAAAGTATTTCTATATAGATAATTAAACTATATACTGATGTTCAAAGGTTACATTTCTTTATGAAATGCATACTTTTATTAATCAACAATGCAGCATTGGTGAGCATAAGAAACTATGAAAAAAAATTAATATATATATATATATATATATATATATATATATGCTGTATCTTAATGACCCTAAACGTTTATTGGTAATGTTCATAACTTTACAATTACCATTATTTAAGTTAGCATAATGCAAAATACTTTTGTCATAAACATTTTAGCAATTTTTACCATCTTGTATATGTTTAAATGAGTAGAGGCCAACCTTAAAATGTAAGGAATTAAACATAATTATATTATTAATCTATTCATATTAATTAGCCAGCAATTTAAATGATATATCTAAATACTTCTAAAATAATAAATATACAACAAACAGTAAAATAATAAATATAAATATACATAGTATTTAATTTATATTTAATGATCAATTAAAATGTGTTCTCCCACCCTGATTTACCCATAAATACCAAATTAAGGCATATAGATATATATATATATATGTGTAAGAAATAATTGACGACGGGCCGTTGAATTTTTCTAATAATTTAACGGTCCAGAGTCAATTATTCCGCTTATACTACGGTTGCCACACCTCAAGACATCGATCAGATGATATATTTCAAGGGATTCGTC
>JAUMHP010000043.1:4947551-4982580 GCA_032361065.1 Enteromius trimaculatus | reverse complement strand
TTATAAAGAATGTCAAAATGACTCTTGATGCCTAATGGTCTAAAACAATTAAAGATTATACTTACAGGTTTTAAATTAATTAATATTTTATTTATTTGAAATATTATAAAAATAAAATAAAATGGGTGTGTGCATATATATATAATATTTAACAGGTTGCAGAGATGCAATTCCAGTTCTATTGTATAGGAATTAAAATAAATTTTATGTATAATATATTTATTTAGTGTTTTTTTTAATTAATTAGAATTGTTATCTGACCGTGGTGTTTCTCTGCCTTCGGCCCAAAATGCATACAGTAGGACAGGCAGTTTGGAGAATGAATGGATGGATGGTGAGAATTGCTAAGGTACTACAGTTGTTAAGTGGATCTAAAAATTCCTTATAATTCCTGTCCCGGGAGAGACAGGGAAAACCAGAAATCCCTTCCAATCTCTCCTAATCATTTGGGGACCACTCTTAATACTTGACCGTCAGGTCAAAACAGACAGAAAGTGATGATGGAGGTGGTCGCGCAAGCTCCAGGACAGGCTGTGGAAGGTTGTCCATGTCGTCCATGCTCAGTGGGCGTCGAGAGGCGAGGTAGGCGTACATTGTCCCATGGGGGCTGGGCTGTGGGGAACAGAATAAATTGTCTTCCCCCTCCATAGTAACAGCTTCTCTCTAATAGAGGACTGGCAGAGACTGAGCCTTTTCCCCGGTGAGAATAAATACGCTCATCTGCTACAAAATGGTTCCCACTTACGGCGCGCCAAGTGTTCTCTTCAAAATATTAACATTAGGATTATCATTTAATGGAGTTTAATTTGGACCTTCATTTCAACAAAGTCTTCCACTGTACTTTTTCTTACGCTTTTCCCCCCCAATTGTATCTCCCAGTCACATGATTCACAACATGGGGTGAATCAATGCAAAACCTAATGAAATATAATTCATACAGCTATGTATGACCACAACCGTCACACAATGTCACGGCGTAGATTAATTATTAAAATTAAACAGTTCTGTTTTACTGGAATCACTGTTTAGCTGCTATACAAAAAATAGTTTAAGCTAGATCAAGTCTATTTATTTGCATTTGTGGCCTTGAGGTAATATAAGTATCTAAAAGACGAATTGATAACAACATTTAAATTAATAAATAGTCTGAAATAATTGAATATGCATATGTATGAGAAAAAAATGAATCAAACAAAATGAAACTGGATTGTTTTCATTTAGCAAGCATCAATTACTTAATAAAAAGTGAATTATGAATCAATTTAACTCTCAACCTTAGGATTCCCTCGTGACTTTAATGCAAAGCAAAATATACTAAATATACACATTAAAACGAATATTTGCACATAGTAATAGTATCTGTTGTCTGGCTTTAATTGATGTACAGTAATTCTTTCAAATGTACATAATTAATTGATATTATTTTTTTTTTTTTTACTGCTGTATTACAGCTGACTAATCATCATCGAGACTAATGTTCAAATGTCCAGATACATGGTATTAATTGTAATTTGAGGAGGAAACGTTCCTCATTATCACGAAAGCAGCGCAACAATGACAACAAAAATAGGCCTCGTTTTATTTACGCATTGTATTTAAAGCAGCCGGTATCTAATTTAATTTAGCTACGCTTTCCATGTTTCCATCATCGGCCGTGCTTTCATAACGCATCCTTAAAAGCAGACGGGGTTGAAAAGGACAAAAAAGACATTCTGAAAAACATCCAACCCCTTTGGTCTCCTGATTTCCTTACTTCGAATTCATGTCTCATTTCACATGCGCTTCACGTTCGGCCTCACACTCAAATTCACCCAATTTTGCATGCGGCGGCCGTCGCCGGGTCATTGTGGTTAGGGCTGACACTCCCTGTCAACACTCCCATCACTAACCTCCATTACTCGCCCACTTGCTCTCCCTTTGCTTCCCCGCTCGCTCGCTCATTTCTCTCCCTCTGTCCTTCCCTCGTTCGCTCGTACTCTTTAAAACGGGCATTCTCTGTCCCGCCATCTCGTTAATCGACACAATCATTCACCTTACCGCCTCGCTACTGCTCCGTAACTCCACACCGAGACGCTCCGCATGTGTGCGGCTCCCTCTCCGCTCCAATGAAAGATTTACGAGGACCTTTAAGTGTTAATCAGGTTGTCATTCATTCAGCCAAAATCAGAGGCCAAATAAAAAAAGGCTAAAAGCTTGTTGGCTGGTTTGGTGTGTGTGCGCTCGTCAGGTGACACAGTAGTGGGTTCTAAGCAAACAGAGATCGATTGCGGCACCTCTGGGGTCCCCTGCAACTTGGAAGTGAGAGAAAGCTTATCGCTCAATATCATTCTGGAGACAGCTTCCTCCTGCCTTTAACCCTCGCGCAGCTCTTTCCTGTCCACCGCCGCTTCACCTCCTACATCCGACATGCATTTCCAATACCGACCGGCTCATCATTCTCTGTGGCCTCACCTGCGCTCCAACTACTGACCTCCTCTAAAAATCCATCCGCTCTGTAATACTGGGAGAAAGATATCCGTTAATGTTCTCAGCCGCTCAGCTCAGGGATTTTCAAGCTGGGGTCTGGGACCTCCGGAGGAGTTGAGGTTACTAGCAAAATTAGGCAAAATGTAGTTTATAAAATAAAGGTCTAATGTCAATAGTGTAGTGTTCATGTAGGAGTCATTTTCAAACCAAGTATCTTTCTGTTGTTGGTCAACAGGCTAATATACGTGAACAAATTGTAGCTGCTGTGAAATACGTGGGAGAAATGTGTTGCCCTAAAATAAAGTTCTAAAGCCTGTGGATTCCTATTGAAATGTCTGTATTTAGCCCAAGGATACTGTCATACAATGGAAAACACATCCACATCTTACTTTATAAATTAATACAATTTTTGTTACAATATTATTACTTTACTTTTCATTTTTTTATCTGTTTAGTAGTAGAATGGACAATGTTTTGTCTCCTTTCAGTTTTTCTTACCAAGTATAAAATCAATCTTAAAATATATAGGCTGCCTGGCTTTATATTTCATGAAAGAGACCCTTTTCAAGAGAATCGTTGTATTAAAAAAAAAAAAAAAAAACCCCTGTGTCAGCTGGCACCCAACCAACATGACTTTAAATCTGTCCCAAACCATTCACTTGTGGCTATGCTGAGCTGTGAAGTCAAATAAAGCATATAGAGAAAGTCAATTTTAGTTTCAAGAATCCTCTGAAGAGCTGGCCATTGGAACAATATCTCTAAGAACATTTCCGACTTGTATGTAATTTGCCAAAAAAGAAAAAAAAAAGGAGGGGTTTTCAACAGAATATCCCTACTATAACATAAAGAAAGATGAATTTCGCCTACTGATTATACTACACATTCTCACAGCCGATTCGTACGAGGTGGAAAATGTGTGCCAATTCGTACAAATTCGTACTTCACCAGTGATGGCTAGGTTTTAGGGGTGAGGTTGGGTGTAGATCATTCATACAAATACATACGAATTGGTAACTCGTAAAATACGTACGCTTTAGCCAAAATCATGAATTCGAATGAGTGAGGTCGTACAAATTTCTAAAAATTAGCCACCTCAAATCTTAGCCCTCTGCTTAAAATTTAAATGTAGTCCACATTTAATGGCGATAAGTACTTGAGAGTCTGCACATCTGCCTCCACCCAAAAACAAGAACCCAAGGTCCATTAAAACCCTCCACCTCCAGTCCCCCTAAATGCAGATTGCATTTAACAGCCGTAAGTGGCCATTCTTGGGTTAGAAGTCAACTTAATTTGCCAGACAGCAGTTTGCACATTTGCCTCCACCCTAAAACATAAATTGGAGGTCCATCAAAAACCTCCAACACCTCTACCTGTAAGTCTCCCACTCTTCCTCTGCCTCTCAGATCCACTTCTCGCCTCTTTCTGCTGTCTGTTATCTGCCCGGTCTGCATTCGACTGCAAAAATCCACCTTTCCGTTCGCCACTCCTTCCCTTGTCTTTGATTTTCTGTCCATCAAGGGGGCGTGGATTAGTGCTCTCTTGTTTATCCTCTCGTCTGTTTTATCTATCTATCAGCAAGGCCTCTGTTGGGCAGCCGCGGCCTCTGCTATGCATTAATCCCGTATCAGCCCGACGCCCATCCATCAGCCTGCTGTCTATCACGTCAGCTCCATCATCTGCCCATCTGTCTCCCACTGCCCACGTGAACCACCGGATGAAGGGATAGAGCGAAAAAAGTGCAGGACAGGGATGAATCGGAAGAGAATAGAGGGGTGGAGATGTTCTGCTACGCCAGCGGGCCTTCTTCCACCCTCCCCCATCTGCCCGAGCACGTACGGCAAGCTTTGCATGTCCCGACATGCTTATTACCTCCTCGGTTTGTTCCCCTGTAATTTGTTTGTTTGTTTGTTTTTCCTTTCCCTTGCTTGTTAATTCTAGCCAATGGGAAAGGCGCCAGCGGAGGGAAAAGCTCAGGATGGGTCATAAATCCCATCAAGCCCTGGTGCAGCTGGAATCTGCCTCCGCTTCCCCTCCTCCTCCACCCCATTCCCCGCCAGCGAGGGATTCAGCACAAAAGCTTACTGCCCTGAAAAGGCTCGATATCTGGGTGCACGAGGGTCAGGTTGATTGCTATTTATACACAAGGACGTTTAAGTGCAGAGGAAGAGGAATCTAAGAACACATGCTGGGCCGGTCTATGCACCGCTGCATTGATGCACAATGCAGCACAGGTGCAAAGACAGGTGTGCGCACGGCCGAAAGGAAAGGTGACAACGAGAGGATTGGGTTAGGAGTGTGAGAGCTAGGGTACCGAAACCAGGAACCAAAATGACATCACTACCTAAGTAACCGGTGTGCACTAGAACCGAATCAGGACGCAGATTTCGGTGCCACACCTGCGCGATCGATTGAAATATTTGTCCTCTGGTTCTCCGAAATCATCACCAGCACCGCACGTAAAAAAAAAATAGCATGTGAACTCAAGTCAGAAACCTTTAATAACACAAACGCAACAAATCTTTGTAGTAACGCGAGTTATGTTTTTTTTACATTCTGACTTTTTTTTAAACACAGAGAGAAAAGTATAACCTTTTTACTCCACAACACCAGTAACATGCTTCCTTTTGTAATCTGAAGTAGCTTTTTGTCGCAGAATGACGCTGAAAATACCAGGGATGGCTTGAATAACACCAATAAACTATACATTGTTGCAGTTGAGTGATTATTGTCTTTGTTTAATCGTTCAAAATTTTTATTCCTTCTATTTACGACAGCTCCACTGACGCTAACGCTAGCTACTTCTATGACCGGATAAACATGGATTTTATGTGTGAGGGCACCCTCTGGTGTCTAGTATGAATGAAACAGACATCATGCGCTTATACTGCTAATGGCCAAACTTTTTATTGCTTTATAAAAAGTAAGTATAAGTAACAGTTGAAGCACTGTTTAGGCACCGGAACCATTTTTAAAAGTATTAATTTGGCAGCAGTACTGGAAAAAAAACATACCCAAACCTAGTCAGAGTGAATCGGAAACATCCGACAAGCCCCCACACTGCTGACCTTATCCGAAGGTTCCTCTGCGCATCACGACATCCGTACGCATCGGCCCCAGCTCCGAAAAACGACTCTCGCGGTGTTCTAAGCTCCGAAAGAGAAAACAAGCGTCTCCAAACAAACGTGTCTCTTCCACAAATGAATGAGAGCAGACAGCTGTCAGGAGCAATCCATATCCATCCTCAGTTAAGCAAAGCTAATTAGTTCCACAACTGGGTTTCCTGTCCCACTCAGAGACGCGGCAGTCTGACAGAGCTCCCTATACGGGACGTGGGATCAGTGACTCATGTGTCAGCCCATTTTACGGCAAAATTTCTGTGCACGAGCGGCTACGTGTGAGAAATCGTGCTTTTTGACTTGTGTGTGTGTTTGCAATTTAGCTGAGGGTGATTATACAAGTGTGAAGGTGCCTTATTCTAAATTGGTTGCCTCTAAAATAGAAAAGATTGCAGTGTTTAACAGATGCAATCACCAAACAAGATTGGCACAAACACACACCTACACACTCATTTACATGCGCACACCCACCTACACACGAGAACGCAACATCACGCTCGAAGAATCAATCCCTTTCTCAGACAAATAACCGAATAAAGAGTGCGGATACCCCGGTCGATATTGTACCTTCAAAGCATTAGAGTTCATCACCACGTCGAGCTCTGCATAGCCGCATGACCCTCTGTTTAAGCTGAAACTACATTAATTCAGGCGATCGATATAAGCAATCTTTGGAAGAAATCAAGCCAGCGTGAAAACAAGAATCCATGGGAAAAGAAGGATGACTCATTTTAACAAAAAATTCCGAGGTACTTAAATGCCAAGTGTTTTATTTGCACCTGGGTGCCAGCCGAGACTGTGACTGGGCAAAAAGAATGATTAAGTAGTTGTAAAGCCACTGGAAAGTGTATCCGCTAGTTTTAACAGGACATGCATTTGTTTGCGTTCGATCAATTCGAATCATTGCATCATGTGCAACCCAACTCCGCCAGTTTGATGAAAAGTCATTCGATTCTTTTACTAACCATAGCTAAAGGAATTTGATCAATGTAATTCAATTAGGAATAATAGATACAAAAATGCTTGAAAATTTGCATTGTATACATCATTTATCATCAAAAATAGAGTAAAAACTGTATCCATTTTCTATTTGAATATTTGAATACATTATTGTCACTTTTTCACAGTTGTCTTATTAATTCATTTGTTTTAGTATTTATTGAAATTTCTTTGCTATTTAAAAAAGTGTGAAGTAGATAACCAAGAGACGACATTTATATGCACAATAACACACCACCTGTGGCTTCTACTGTATACTGGGCCGCAAACAAGACTCATCTCTGCCAGGTCGTTAAACATACTGTGGTTTGGACTGTTTATAATGAGGTCACAGCATCCATAATGTCTAATAGCACATCATCCGGGAGTTGGGAGAGTTGATAGAGGGTTTACATTGGATTGCAACAGCACGTAAACTGCATGGATATTAGTCTTGTGCATGGACTTGAGGGCATTGTTATGGTCATGTGGATTTTGCATAGGTCAGCAGGTACTTTGCTGAGGGGCAGCGCTGCGCATTGATTGGACAGCGCACTCATTATGGGATGCGCTGCCGTCAAGGCATGCTTGCTTCTGCTCAGAATGTTTGGTGCGATTGTATGAGCCTGGGAATCTGGTGTGGTTTAAACAGATATATATGCTTAAGTTGCATCGTAAATGCTTTTTCCCTACAAAGCAATGATATGATACCGGAAATACCGAAAACAGAAACGTGCTGAATGTCTGTTCAGAGCATGCCCGATGCAGATGAGTTGGTTTCTTCATCAGGACAGATTCAGAGAAATGTAGAACTGCATCACTTGCTCAGTAATGGATAAAGATAAAGACTTCAGTATAATGCACACATCTTCAGTCCAAAAATTCATATTTTCTGAACGAAAAAGCTACATGCTTGTAAAAAAAAAAATAATAATATATACATATATATATTGTTGCTGATAATATATTTTTTGTAAAAAGCGTATTTCTCTCCTGATTCAGATGAGACGCCTTTTAACAATGGTTAAAGAATATCATGGATTATATTATAGCAAGTAGCAATGGTTATTTTTTATTTTTTTTTAAATCAGCTTCATTCTGACGGCACCCATTCACTGCAGAGAATCCATTACTGAGCAAGCGATGCAGTTCTACACTTCTCTTGAGTGGATGGACAGAGAGGAAGCCCATTCTGAGCAAATTCTCATTTTTGGGTGAACTGTTTTTTTTTTAAGGATCGAAAATAGCTAAGTAAATATTGCCGGAGAAATGGAACTATCCTTTTAGAGTTAACATCCCTCATCATTCATCCAAAAAAAGAAAAGTTGTGGATACTAATACACCACCTCTGCTTGTGTTAAAAGTAATGCCAGCGTCATAGGTTGCAGCTCATAGTGAGCCACGTAATCTGCTGCCATTAGCTGCCCAGCTGTTTCAACCATTACATGAGCATTTCCACTGTCGCTCGGCTGCGCTCTGAACATTTTTTGCTCTATTTATGATGAATATACAGTACTAGACAGATGCGACAGAAGTGCAGGCACATTTGTTTTGCTGTAAAGTGATGTGCGCTAGTGGGGATGTTACAGAGTTTTCAATCATATTCGGTTCAGTGTTGTGTTCAGCTTAGGTGCTCTTAGCAGTCCCATACCGGCACTGAAATACAATTGTAACTAACTGATGGAAATGTCACATGCTGGATAATCTATTAAAGGAGTGAGGAAATCTGCATCATTTGTAATGCAACAAATGCACTTATAGCGTTTCAAAGCAACTATTTTCCAGCAAATAAGACACTTTCCCCCAGTTTCACACACAAGGCTTAAGCTAGTCCCAGACTAAACTGCATGTTTGAGCTGTCTCAGATAAAAAATATCTTGCTCTGACATATCTTAAAACATGTCAGTGTTGTTGTTCTGTGTTAAGATGCACACCTGAAATACTTTCTTACAAGGCATTTTTGTAAAAGTTGCTTAAATATCTTAATTTATCTAATGCCTAGTCCTGGCTTAAGCTAAGCCCCGTTGCAAATTCAATCTTTGCCACTATTTGCCGCCTTTGGAGCGCTAAAAGCTCACAAACACTTCTTTAAATGAAATTGTCGTGGATCGAAAAAGTTTCAAATGATGCATATTAGAAAATGTACGTGTTTTTGACCTTGCATGACCTTCCAAAACCAAACTACGAACCTTTCATAACCCATAATAACAGATGATAAGTATCTACAATTGCGAATAAAATAAACACTTTAAAAGAAGAAGTCTTTAACAGAGGTTAACAGAGAGACCTCTGTAGGTGTCTATTCAAGCAAAGTAAGACAAATGTTAGTTTCTTGCTTAACTTCTGGTGTATAATATTTATTTTCAGGACTATTTTAAGTTCCTCAGTCATTCTGTTTATATCTGCAGCTTCACTCATAAGCTAACCCTCCTTGTTTTCCCTAGATGCATGCCTCTGACTTTACCAAGCCCACGACTACTGAAGTCTGCTTCTGTCTGCGCTGTTTGAATTAAGAATGTTCAGTAAAGACTTTGAATCTTCTTGGTGCCGTCAGGCTGTGAGCTTTGACTGACGGCCCTGGGGGGGCTGTTCACTCAGGACACGTTCCTGCCTTCCATATGTGCTATTTTTTAATTGTTCATGTTTGTAAACAAGCACCAGATGGATATCTCACTGCATTTTCAGTGTCTAAGTCAAGTTAAGAATCAGAGTGAATGTTAAATCTAAAACAAGGAGCCCGTAATTTACATTATATATATATATATATATATATATATATTAATTGTTAGAAGCATAACGAGTCTACATACATTTATAATTTCTGCAACACAGATGCTGGTAACATAGGTTATGATTCGTGGGTGAATACCCAGTTACATAATAAAAAGTTTAAACATCATCTTAGGCTGTTTATTTGTTGGCCAATTAGATATTGATGTGTCAGTGGAGAGAGAATCTGAGCTGGTATCGTAGTGAAGCCAGTGTTGGTACGGAGCCAGTCTTACCCTAACGAGTCCATCTTAAGAGTGTGCGTCCGTGAAAGACGTTTTGCTCTTTCTCTCCCTCTTTTGGGTGTGAATTATTCTTCCTCTGCTCTCTTTTTTTCATCCTGCTGTGTTTTGACAGTGCCTCTTGTTTTCTCTTTTTTTTTTTCCACACTGCCCTTCCACTTCTCTTTCCAAGGGCTCCCTCCTGCCCCCCCTCCTTCTCTCTCTCTGCAAACAGGCAAACAAACAGCTGCCTTTAGTCCCTGGCTGGTTAGCTGTGGTGCCTCCTCCCTCGGCTCAGAGAACTCCCTGACAAACACAGACACGCAAACCAATACACACAACCCCCAACATATCTGAATTCTGCTGGGAGAACATGCTAACAAATGACCAGGCATGACATAACACTGCACTTATCATGCCTATCGATCTGCATTGATCAGGCCATGTCTATCACTGAATGACTGTTTAATGCTCAATTTAACGACATGTGCGGTACACGCATGAGGGTTACTGAAACTTTGTTTTTAGTTGCAGAAGGCAAAAGGAAAACACCTCAGAAAAAAAACATTATTGATTTATTCTAAAGTGAATGATCTTTATTATATTTTTTGTTCCACTAGGTGTAACAAGTTCATTTAAATTTATTTTGATAATTCTAGTTATTCTTATATAATTTATATAGTTTTAATCTAATAATAATAATTATAGTAAGTATGATTATTATTAAAATTATTTTATTGAATATTAATTTTACAAACCTGCACGCCAAACCTATTAATTCAGTTCAATTAAGCAACAATAACAACAATAACTTCTACTTAATGATGATGATTAATTACTTAAGCTACTGTTTTGTTCATTTATAACTATTATTTGATATTTATTAATATATCATTATTAATAATCCATGTATTAATATACATTTTTATTATATTTTCATGTATTTAGTATGAAACATCACTTTAGAAACCAAATTGAATAATTTATTTGCATACCAAAATTATTATTTACTTCTATTAAAGTTGTAATTGAAAAAAACATATATATTGTATTATTATTTTTTTTATTTTTTTTTTTAATAATAATAACAATAATGACACTACTACTACTAGTAATAATAATAATGATAATAATAATAATAACAGTATTATTATTATTATTATTATTATTATTATTATTATTATTACCACCTGTGACCAGCTAACCAAGACCCTTCTCAAGCCATGGAAAAAAAATCAACTTAGCCAAGATTTAGCTGACTTCTGCCAATTTTTTTAGCCATTTCTTCCCAAACATAGCAGGTTATTAGACTGCTATTAAACTCCCTATCTGGGAGTTCTGTTGAGCTATTATTATTTTTAAAGTCTGCAAGCCATTATATAACACTCTCTCCAGCTCCCTCCATCTCCACCTGCACAACTGGGCTCAGCTTGACTTCCCTCTCCAGGCTGGCGCTCACGCGAGGAGCTGACTGACAGGACGTGAACGGAATGATGCACGACTGACATTCCGCATCCCGTCGAGCAAGCGCTTCCATTTCGTTTCCAAGGGATTTCACCCCAACCAAATCACGCACGAACCGACGGTCCTATACCGCATTCCACACAACGTCCCACACAGAACGCTAAATTACGAGCTATAGTCTGCTGTTCAGCCGGCGGCAGATGGCAACACCCTTTTATGTGCCGATCAGTGAAACAATTCTGGCTTTCCCTTTCCCGCATCAAACGGCTTCCTAGTTGAGGGGGAAAAAAATACCACAGCAGGAGCAGCCCTGTGTCTTGTTAAATATGTTGGATAACCAGAGCTGTTTTGGACCGCTCGTCAGAAGCGGCAAAAAGGCGCTTTTAATTGGGGAATGTCTTGGCCTGGATGGATTGTGATATTAAGCAATCACACAGTGGTATTGTGTTGGCGACAGAAGTGGTTGTGAAGCCATTCTGAAAAGCTTTAGCTGGCAGAGCCACTTTTGACAGCAATACCCCAAGTAAATTGCCCCGCGCTCCATTGATTGGGCTCTATTTTAGCCTTTCACAGCTGTAAACCGACGCAACCCACCCTCCTCGCCGAGTCGATAGACATGATCCAAAGACAGCAGCCAAACAATCCGCTATCTGTCCAGACGGACCCATTCGGCTAATTTAACATGCACTCAATTTATGAAAAAGAGCTTTCATTGATTTTTCTATTCATATGCACTTGTTGATCAAGACATTCCATTGTGCTCTATGATCACGCCGGCGGTTCCCGATCGGTGGCGTACGGAGGTGCGCACTCCTCCTTACCCTGGTTCCAGATGTAGTTGGGTTTTGTTTTTTTCTTTCTTCGCCGTGCTCTCTGAGACTCGCACAAAAGCCTTGATGCCTGGCGCCTGCAGTTACAGGCTGCTGCATTCATCCGCACATTCAGAACAGCACTTCACGGCACAAAGGCCGCGACTCAGGCGCAGTCTCGAAAGGGACGCCCAGTTCCTGCTGCTTTTGTGCCTTTTCACAACAACTGGGACAGTTGCGGCTGCATCCACACGAACTCCTTTTTATATCTCGCTCTGTCTCCCCCAGCGAGTTGCAAAAACCCCATTCATTCAGTAATGAGCAGTCTCATAATGCAATGACTGTCAACACATAATGAACTAACAGAAGAAAGGCCAAGGCTGTTGCGACTAGACAGACATTTTAAATATTTGCAAACAATCTTTTGCACCAAAACTATTCACCCTGATTCTGATGCCGGATTTGTCACTCAATGAAAGCGTTAATAGCGTTAATAGATTGTAAACTACTACAATAATCATCCAAATTTAACACAAAAAACTAAAATTACTAAAAAGACTTATCAACATTGTATTTTAAGGTGATGCTGTTACAGAGCCATTCTACAAATATACACTGAGTAGTACTGTACAGTAAAGGTTAGGATTAAGGTTTGGTTTAGGTTAGTTATTTGTAATTATGCTAATTCGCTGTTACTGCAGTAAATACTGTCACCTTCAAATAAAGTGCTACCACACCATTTTATCTGATTATATACATACACTCCATGCAATCATGCATAATATACTATATATATATATATATATATATATATATATACTGTGGTTCATTTGCAAAATAAGTCAGTTCAAATATCATGTTTTTCATTGTGTATTACAATTAATCTCAATCAAACTGCAGTCTGGCTACTTTGAATATGTAAAAAATTACTAAAGAAATATAGCTAACTAACCATAATAAAACCATGACAATATAAAAAATATTATAAATAAAAAAAAATTAATTATCTGAATATATATATATATATATATATATATATATATATACTCCATATAATTATGCATAATTTACAGATTTTACTGTTTATGTTCATAACACAACTGCAAAATAAAGTGCTACTTCAAAACTTCTTCAACAGCTAAAAATACAAACACAATGTTAAAATATTTCGCACTGAAATCTCACGATGATTTATTCATGTTTGCTTTAGCTACTTTTTAAAACAAAGCCTTAGATGCTGCAGTGTCCATATGGACCTCAGAGGACACTCCCGCTGAATGGCCTTACAGGAAGCTACAAGCAGCAAAAATAATACACTACTGGATGACTGACAGCATAACAATACCCTAAACCTGCGGGGGCCCAGAAAGCAAGAGATACAGATAAACAGACAGAGAGAAAGGAGGAGAACAGAAGGAGACATGGGTCTGAATCTGTTCTAAAAAGAAGAAGAAAAAAAAAGCCGAAACAGAAAAAGCAAAGGCCTTGTGCACTCATGAGACGCTGGTGCACTGAACAAGAGAAAATGAAAATTATATGTCCTCTCAGCAGCTGGCCTGGACCATCTGCACACACCTTTGCTTAACGCAGCTAAGTGCACTTGAGGAGGATAGAAAACCGAGAGACGGTATGATTCAAAGGAGCGTTAAATGCCGTGAACAAGCGCTCTCCATAACTTTCAAACCAGAAGGTCAAACTAGGACAATGTGCAAGTCCCAGTTCGCAACGGTTTGGTTTGTTTAAAGATATATAGCAAAGAAAATAGAGAGGGAAATGTCAAACTGTTAGTGGAAAGCACATAGCTTCGCCGCTGAAAAAAAAAAAAAATCACCTGAACCTTGCTGTTGTTGTCTCTGTTAGCTGGCCAAATAATTCAAAACACTTTCACATTTAATAAAAAAAAATAAAATTGAAATAGTGAAAATGAAATAGTCTGTGAGCAACACTGCCGTGCACAGCTTACTTTCTCCTTCTTTTTCCTTTTAGATTGCGAGGGAAATAAAATCATCGTTGGAAGCTTGACCATCACAGCCGTTGTTTCAAGGCACGGCAAAATGGGCTAACAAATCATGCATCTGACAATAATGTTGCTATGACTGAATCACTATGTGGATCCATATGTCAAATCCAGACCATTGCCGTGAAAGCTCTGCCAAAATAAAGATGACACAGATGCGGCCAATCTATCAAATCCTTTTCATCGTACACAGGAAATGCTGAGCACTGGCCACTTTGGCAAAAGCAAAGGAGAAGTAAATTTCTCCAATGATTACTGCCACAATATAAAAATGGGAGCTATCATTAATATTGTGCTAACGCTTGACTATAATTCATCTGCTTGGAGCTTAGAATAATTGTTCTGACACTCGGACAGAGACGCATAAATCCTTCGCTCTGTTCGAGAGAGAGTGTTTGGCAGAGAACCAGTCCTGAAGCGAAGCACTGGCATTTTAGACCTAAACCAACATCAAGAGGCTTCTGCTCGCGCCGAGGCGTGACGTTTAAAATGGAACCTGCTGCTTTGAGGAGATTCAACTTTGGTCCAGTCGTGTCCATTTACCCAAACGTCACCCAGCCGTTCACTTTTCCAGCCAGCACAAAGCAATGTGCTCTTCTGCAGAGACTCGACTCTTTAATATTTTAGCGTCCTTGTGATTTCCCTTAATGTGTGGAAATATAGTGACATTATATTACCGCTCACGTGGGCCTGTTCATTCAAGACATGCAAAGGTCGAGCACTGGATGATTTTTCCCCCCATGTAACACTAGAGTGTTTTAATACGAGGTTTCTTGCAGGCCTGTATGACACATAATTAGATATTATTGGTAAAAGGCGCATTTTCAGGACAGGAATGTGATATAGATGATATGTGATAGAGGTATCACAAGTCAATCTCTTTATGACTACTCATTTTCTGATAGCTCATTGCGTCCGTTGAAATAAAGGTTGGCTCAAATAAAACTGCGTAACTTATTTTGTCAGCGTTTATCGCGCTGCAGTAACCTGCCAAACGTGCTCGAATATTTAAATGCGATTTCTGACTAAAAACTAAACAATAACGACAGTCATATCTAACTGTTAGGTCATTCACAAGCTACTTTAAAAATGTTTGATTTTTTTGCAAACACGCAGGTCATTAATAAACTCTAAAGGTTAGGGTATAGTTGAATCGAAGTGTCAAATTTGACATTTTGTGGGATATAAATGACCCGCGCGGATGTATCATTACGCGCGAGCGTTTATTTGTGTCTGACGCATCAGGAGCGCGCGCGTGGTCTATACCCATAAGCATAAAACACCAATAAATAAACCTCGTTACATGCCAGAGCTGACAGAGATATCCCTGCCGAGTCCTCCTGCAGCATATAAAAACCATCCTATATATATATATAAATATATATATATAAACCTCGGGTTCGTACCTTACTGCGTTTCCTCCTGTTCTTCAGTGAATCTCGTTCATTCTTCAGTCCTCCTGTCGTTTATCTGTCGGTTCCTCCTTCTTCGTGCGGATGCATGCAGATTAAAAACGAATAGCCCGAACGGAGCAGTCCAGAAAATTAACGGAGGGAGAAAATTGGTGACAAAGACGCACAAAACGACGAAAAACAGTCCGACATGTTAAGTTACTACTCAAACGACCGCGCTCGCGTCAAAATCCCAACAAAACATCAACTCGCATCGTCGTGCGATGTTTGACACGCGACTCACTGGTGATAAGTCCACACGAGACGCGAAGGAGCGAATAAAAGATCGTCCGCAGTCCCGTTTTCAGCACTGAACATAACGCGAAACGTCTCCCCAAATCCAAGAAGCAAAACACAGACGCGCAGAACCGTCAGGAGCGGACGCTGGAAAGCCCGTGAGTGTTCGTGTCGGATTCCTTGTCGTATTTAACACACACATTAGAGCAGAAATGAAAGGTTGCGGTGTCGACCCATGTGTCCTCCCGCCTCGAAACCAGCAGTCGCTCTGACTCCCTCCGTCTGAAGAAGCGTAGCGTCGATGTATCTCTCTCTCTCACAGCACACCGACCGACTTCTTATCTGAGCCCCATCTAAATTAATAAACCATATCCAGGTTTATTAATTTGCACCCTGCGTGACCGTGCGCGAAATGACAATGTATTATTGATCGGTCTCAATGACTGATTCATTGACTGATTCAACCTGGTAAATAATTAAGGGCTTGCTTACATGCAGCCTATTTTTAAGGCTGCTATATTTAAACTAATACTGTAGCTGTTATGAATATGATGAAGGTCTCCTGACTGATCCGAAAAATGTCTTGCTGTCCAGCATGGTGTGGTGGGTGATTATTGTGGGATTACTCTGATGGCTTTTGGTGTGGGACGCCTCTCAGTTGAGCTTTCACTGTTTAGGAGCGTATTAGTGGGGGCGTGGCCTATGCGGGGCGGGGTTATTTTAGATTGAGTATATATGAAAGAGGCGGTGCTTGTGACGGGGAAGTGGTTTATTACAGGTGATAATAATCCTCAAGTCTATATACACTCCTTCTAATAATCCTAAAGGACACACAAAACATGTGCTTAAAATCATTGTTAAACTATTATTGCCAGTGCGTGTTGGTCAATATTTTATTAAGAACTCAGACTTTAAAGAAATAATCACAATTCAATAATTAGGTCTACTACACATTAGTATGGATGTACAGTAATTAATTATGCATGTAACACAGGGACCGTAAAGTGCTACATTAACTTTTGAAATCAATTTTAATCAAGAGTCTCTAGTGTAGTCATTCTGGAGAGGTGTGGTCAATAAAGATTAAATATATTTTTAAAAAATGATAATAATGAAAAAAATTATTCTCACTCACATATGAATTATATATATAGGCTACATACCAATTACAGTTGGCCTATGCCAGTGTCCTCTGTGACAGCCCGTTTCGTTAAGATTCAGTGTTGACCTTAAGGGATTTGGTTAGTGCTCTATTTGAAGGGCAGTCATGATCACATTAACTGTCAAATCAGAGGAAACTGGCTCAAAGTCAACAGGATAGCCTACATTTTCCTTTCATTACCAAATGACTTTTTTCAATAGTTCTGGGCAGAGCAACGGACCATTTTCCCTGACAAGAAAGCAGCAATATGTGCTCAGACTTTTGATTTTGTAAGATAATCTATGAGGATTTAATGTCCTCTCTGCTTCCTGTTACACTTGCCATCCCAATTCCTGTAGCACACAATTATTTTATGTTCATGTATTTTATTAAAAACAGTTTGTTTGAACGAATCGAATCGAGTGAAAGAATCGGTGAGTCACTTATAACCGTTCACATTCCCAATTCACATACGACTGATTCTTGTCGTTAATATAAGAGCTGTGGCTCTTAATTGATAAAAGCCATGCATTTTTAGTTTGGAAATAAAAATACAAAAATAATAATAACAAGTAGCTTGACTTTAAGCCGTTCTTTTTTCAAATGTTAAGTATATTCAATGAAAATAATTTAATAATAATTGAATGTACATGAAGTGCATGCATCTATAGCACTAGGAATAGAGAGAGAGAGAAAGAGTAGGGAATATAGTAGGTAAGTAGTACCCTATTGGAATATTAATTAGATAATAATATAACATCTACTGTATGTTACGCAACTTCACTGTGAAATGCTGCCTTGACCACTGGCGTTAAAAAACTGATCGCTCAGCTGCATATTCCACTCCTGTTTATATGTGACATTGTATCCTGCTGTTCCTAAAGAGTGGGCTCCAAAGTAAATTTACTAAAATTGGTTAAAACATGTCAAATGCTGTGATTCATCCAATCAGAGCCTTGAGTTTTCAACTGTGAAAAAAAGTGCAACCTAATACACTGTATTACTAGATCAAAATGTTAAATCTGACTGAGCTGAAATGTTGGAAGAGTTTGGTGGTTATCTAAGCTCACTCCCTCTATCTCTATCCACCCACACATCCACATTACCATAAATAACTTCTTTAATATGATAAATTAGTCATAGAAAATGTGCAATAGAACATATCTGCAATAGAACATATGAGTTTAGGGATACAAGGTATACCAATACCGTATCACCAGATATTAATAATATAATATAATTGATAATATAAGTTTTATATGAACATTTTTAATGTTTTATCTCACAGAGTTTTATCTCACAGAGTACTATGCGAATGTTAAATATTAAAATGTTAACGATTAAATACAATACTCAGTAAATAAGTACAGTATGTATATCCATCCATCTTACACTCACATGGTATTATTTAAAAATATATATATTTTAAATTCACACAGAAAACATTTTTATCTTGAGCGCTGCATTTTTTGCACACTGTATCATGCACAACATACTGCAAAAGACACGAGCACAACAAACTGATCTGTCTAAAAACTATGTTAAAGCAGCGCAGTCGAATGAAAAAAAAAAGTGCATTCTGTTTATTATCCTTTAAATGTAACATTTATCACATTGAATATCTTAAACTGATTATAATTTTTTCAAACTGTACATACTGTACTAATGTTGTAATGCCTAAATTAACTTGTAAAACATTTTATTTTTTTAGTCTGGTTACCATTTAAAACGCACTTAAACAAATTTACTCTGCAAGTACGAAGTGACATTTAGGTGTTCTTTCAGAGGTGGAATGAGTGCATTTACACAGCAATTACAACTGAGGCCTGAGGTGGGTGAAAGCAGGCATCGTTTGTTCTGGCTTTCATGTGACATTGCATTTTTACATGAAATTTTGCGCAGGCACAGAGAAGCCTTAACTCGGCTGTGTAAAGCACTTTAATTCAGAATTTCAATATTGGCCATTTATCATCAGCCATACCGTGAAAAGTGCGAGCAGCTTGTCAGTATTGGCCAGACTTGTAATAACCTGAGATATCATTCATATCCACAGCAAGATGAGTTTAATACTCATGTCCAATACAGAAAGTTTAATACTTGGGTTTGGGCGTTTTGAAAAAGCTCTAACCACCGCTTGCAAATTACAAAACTCACACATGCCTTTATTCAGCAAACTAGAACAAACTCTCAAGCTGCAAAAGTCACTGAAATACCTGAAGAGATTCCAAGCTTTGACGTTTCTTATTTTTGCGCGATACAGTAAAAGAACACAGTGATGAGTGCCCAACTAAGAGAAGAGCTCTCCACATGTCATGTTTTTCTCCGCTTTAATGCAAAGATTTCATTAGATTCGGTATATTGATTTAGACGAGCTACATCCTGCTCACGTTGAGAGCTCATTTCAGGGAGAAATGTGACTGCTTGAGAAGAGGAAGACCCGAGAAAAGAAACAATCATCCGATGGCTTTCTTAAGCTCCACTACACCACTTTAAGACCTCATCTTCCATCAGCGATCATCTATGCCCTTCATCTGACAGGTGGATCTTCATAAATTGTAGCACCTCAAAACCTAGCCGCTACTCACTCGCTCGTTCCCGCTCTCTCTCGATCTGTTTCTTTTTCTCTTTTGCAATATGAAATAGTCCATTATCTGCTCTCAGGGCTAATTGGTGTATTAACGCCATGCTGTGGGTGACAGAGGGAGCAAGGGAGACGCTGGATGAATATGGATGAGAGAGAGTCAGAGCGTTCGTGTGCACACGAGTGAAAAACTGGGGGAGGGAGTTGTGCAGAAAGAGTGAAAATGGGAGGCCAAGGTAAATCTTTTCAGCAACACAAGTGGTTGAGAGGTGGATGGCAAAATGACGAGTGGTGGTGGGGAGGGGAAAAAAAAAACGTCCAGTAATGGCTGCATTTTTTTTCCAGGCGGCCTTCTCTCTATCCTTCTCTATTCCTCTCTCACCGACATTGCCCATCAGCCCAATTATCCACTTTCCGTGGCGCCAGTGCCAGCATATGGAAATGCAAATTGCACAGAGAAATGTTTTCCTTTTTTCAAAAGCAGTAGAAGGTAAGTAGCTCTCGAGGACCGGGGGAGACAGAGGAAGCGCGTGCACGCTTGTATGTGTGTGTGCGCATTGGTGAGAAGTACGTTTCTGGATGCTGTGCGTCACCTCCACATGTATTCCAAAGTGTTCCAGTTACTTAAAGGAGTAGCTCACGCAAAACATATGAGTATTTGCTGAAAATCTACTCCTCCTTTGGCCATCCAAGACGCAGATGAGTTTTTTTTTTCAGAGCTGACTTGGGTCACCAATGGATCCTTTGCAGTGAATGGGTGCCATCAGAATGAGAGTCCAAAAAGCTGATAAAAACAATGTGCTCTCATAAAAATAAGTACCTATATGCACTTTTTGTGCAACGCCATTTTTATGTACCTCACTGCACATTTTACCGCAGTTTCAAAGAGAAATGTCCACTGAGTTTTTATTACGTTGATATAGATACACATTCCTGTGTTTTCATTCCGTTGCTTCAGAAATGCAGTATTTCAGAATTCAAATATTAGGGGACTGCTACTAAACGTTAATTGCTCTATCATGTTGGAAATATGCCCTACACCCTAACATTCAAAGCATCTGTTTTTAAATCTCCCAGCATATTAATACTGATTTGAAGTCATAATATTCTTCTTCTAATATATTGCGAAAATGATGCTTCATTAATCAGCTTAAAAGGCATTGTAGCTTCACTGCCTCCAGTGTTAATTTCTTTCAGAACCTGCAGTGATACAGTACCTCAATTAATAACTTAAGAAACGTTGCATATTTGTAAAAAATATAAGTCTTTTAATAAGAGGTTTTTAACTACAAACCGTTGCTTCTGACTAAATATGCATCTTCTATCAAGGACATTGTTTTCTCTGGTGAAAATCAAGCATTTTTTCCAAGCGAAAGCAGTCGAAAACAGCTCTAACCAAATATGTTGGTGCATTTTGATATGATAGGACAACAAAGAATGGACTTTTTCACAGGAGGAAGCATTATTATGGATTACAGACTGGTATTTTTTCCAGAAAAGGCCTTAATGATGGATTTGTTTCTTACAAACACAGTGATGTAATAATACATTCCTCCAAATCTCTTCTGATGAAGAATCAAACCTACATCTTCGATGGCAATTATTTTGTACATTGAAGCCAAGTATTCTTTTAAATATGAACAATTACGTCCTTGCACGTGGATGCACTGTGACACAGGCACTTTTTCTCTGCATCCTCTTCATATTCTTGCATCTCTCCCATGCAAAAGCCCCCAGGCTGCCGAGTTAGCATGCAGCTTCTAGCACTTTAGGTTTACAGATCAAAGGTCCATTTCCGTTCCCTCGTGCACAACATGGAGACATGTGGCGTATGATTATTCCGATAAGCTGCTGATATCCTCCAGGGTGGAAAGGATCAAATCAGAGGCTTTGTTGTGTTCATTATGCACACTCTCTCCAGTCACCTCTCCTCATGGCTCCTCCGGAGAGCGCCGCAAAGGCGACTCCTCGAATCCGCCGCATGCTCAATTATTTTCAATTATACCCATTGGCCTCCCTTGTATCTTTTCCCGTAACTTAATTGTGATCTGAAATGACTTGTTGATTGACAGCAGAAGGCAATTGGAGGCGGGAGAGATGGTGGCCCCTCTGGTAATTATCACAGATTGGTGTCAAGCACACATATTCCACAACTCCCTCTCTATCCGACAACAGCCGTCTGCGTAAGTGCAATCACTCAGATGGGACTGAGGATGTCACAGACGGCGAAATGGTAGTCATATTAAAACTCACGTATGGTGTGTTAACGGCAGTGGTTTTGTAGTAACATAAAGGGCAGTAAGGAAGTACTCCATAAAGACATTTAATCCAGGGTCATCAGGGAGCTTAATTTCTAACGTGATGTACTATGCTTACTCATCTTTCTCAGCTCCATCTACTAGAGAGCAGCAACCAGAGATGTGTCTTCATCGTTTTGATATATTATATCTGTATAAAAGCAGACTGGCAGAGCGGCAATGGACTCGTTTTCAGGACCATGGATAGCTCAGTATGTTATTTCAGCACCGTGGAGAGCGCCATGACAGTACATTCAGTTACAAGTTGCATTCACACTTAGATTTTTTTTTTTTTTGTGATGCAAAAAATCTTTATATATGAAAGATATCAACTCATTTGATATTTTTTTTTGTTTTATTTGTTTAGCATCAGTGCAAAAACAGTTTATCTTTAGTTCAAACACTTAAAAAATTGTGAACCAACCAGACATGACACAATATGATGCCACAACACATGACAAAAGAAGTGTTGTCTATGTGAATAAGAGTTTTATCCCTAACCATCCATGACAGCTACATGACAAACGACAGGGGATTCTATTTTTTATAATAGATTATGTTTCTGTGATGCCACGGCTGGGAACAAGAACATACAAACTGTTTGTCCAATGCAGTGTTATTTTAGTATCGTTGAGAAAAAAAGATTTAGCTTTTTTTTTCTCCCAGTTTTAGTTTTAGTAGACCAAGTCGAATGAAAATGAGAAATGTTGCCTTTGCAATTTACTGTTTTATATATATATTCAGAATTTTTTATACTAATCTCACATACTAATTATGTGCTTTCTGTGTTCTTAAATACATTCTTTATTTTAGTTTAAACATAAATGTTAGGGACTAATAATAGCTTGTTAAATTAACAACTTAATAAACATAATGAATGTGTCAATGGAACCTCAGATCTTTAAATGAAATAAAAGGGAAAAAAGTCTGTTCAAAATGTGAACAAACAAGAATAATCCATGATAAAGATTGCATGAGTCAGTGTATACATTTAAGTGCTTGTTATAAATAACATTAAAATGTTTTTATTTTCTATTAAACTGATTATGTACTTCCGTTTCCATTTCATTGAGAGTGCAAAACATAGCATGCAGAGAAACATCCCACCTACGCGCCCTTCGGATTGGCTGTGGTTTGTGATTGATTTTGTTGCATCTTGTAACCGCGTCGCGTCTGGTGTGGACAAATTGCTCCTCGCTGTAATTTTGTAGCGTCACGAAGGACATTATAATATTAATCAAAGACCCAAAACAGTGAAGAATCCTTGAGTGGATATAAGCTACATTTAAAACTGCACTTGTCAAGCAAAATCATAACTAAACTTACACTGACACATTTCTACCATTGCACAGCATAGACCACCAAGCAACAAATTTCCACAACATTACCACTTTAGGGCTTGTGCTCTTTGTGTTTTGCACAGATATCACTTTATGATATTTAAATCCTAGACATCAAGCAAGTTATTCATGAAACATGAATGCTTCCTCTTTGCATGTTGTAGTTTATAGTGATTGCCCCTTGAAGCAAAAACAATCAAAACCGGGCCATAAAAAAGGTAATTTAAGCTTGTTTCTGAAAAATCACAATTAGCTTTTTATTATAACTCATTTTATTCCATGGCGGAAACAAGCTTGCATGCAAACTTATTTTTACTTCTGAGCAAAGAATAAAAAAGGGAGTACTGTATATCAGAGCCTTTGCAATCCAACCATTCAAAACCGGCTCATTCAGAACCATGGACAGCACCCAAAAATGCTCTCGACCACACATGGCGCCACTGTTTGCCCTTGTCCTCTTGCACACTATGACCTCATAAATGAGTGAGAGCTGGAATGCAAGTGTCCAATTTTAGTATATTAGACGCAGAGACCAGACAAAGAATATTGAGCAAGCAGAGACAACGATGTGGGTGGTCTCGACGGGGTAAAGAAGCAGGAAAGCATGCAAAATATAATATAAGCAGGGAAGTTATAGAGGAGAGAGAACTCACAGTCCAGCTGGCTCCATGTCTCCACTAACACACATCCAATTATAAAGTCTAGCAGCAGCTTAACTGGCTGCCACGAGCTGGTGAGGAGCCAGTGTTGTATGCAATCATCAGTCCATAGGGTCACTCCGATTCGCCTGACAACACCCACACCCTGCCGCTGAGCTGCCTAAATGAGCAGCGGCAACAGAAAACCCCTCTAATGTCATTAAGGGCCTAATGAGTTTTAATTGGGAGGAGATCTTAACTTGGAGCCCTAATTGCATCTGATTAAAGACAATATTAGTTTTACTGCTGGTAAATTGGTCGGGGAGGAGAACCGAGACGGTTTTAGTGGGATCAATGTGGTCCTGCTGGAGATATTGTTGAAAGACAAGAATTGAAGTAGACATTGAGGAAGGATAGTGGGATGAGAAATGAAGGCGGCGTGAAGAAGCCAGGAACCTCTCACCAATTCAATGTTAGGCATTAGAAAGAAAATATAGTCCAACTTTAGATTAAGTGTCCCTAATACCTGTGTACTAGATGTGTATGTAGTATGTAGTATGTAACTACAGTGTAACGTAGTATCTACAGCTCTAATGTTTGTGTAACGATACACATGTAATAATTACCCTCAGAATGGTGTGTGTAACTACAAATGTGTACAAGGATATTGGTAACAACACTTTTTGGTAATGACAGTACAAATGTGTAACAGCACTTTTTGGTAAAGAAAGTGTTACACTTTAAGCAATTCCTATAGATTTACATGTGATTACTCTGATTACACAGCAGTGACAATCATGTTAGATGTAACAAATAAATTGTGGTTGGTGTCCAGAATGTTGCACTTTATATTATTATAATTTAATATTTATTTTTAAGTGAACCATTCCTGAGGAGTTACCATGTAAGTACACTGGTATTAAAAAAAGCGTTGTTACCAATGTCCTGTTACACATTACTACTTAAACGTATAGAATTTCTGTTACACTAGTACTTAGTGAAGTGAAAAAAGCATTGATACCAATGTCTTGTTACACATTTGTAGTTACACACACCATTCTGAGGGTTGTTACATGTGTGTAGGTACAGAGATATTACAGCTGTAGATACTATGTACCAATACACTCAAACTACATACATGTCTAGTTACTATGTAAGTACACAAATATTATGGCCACTTTATATAAAGTGGGACTGAAAATTTAATACTATGGTATTCATGTCTAACCAAGTCTGTTTAGCTCAATAATTTTTCAAATGCTTGTCTTTCCATACAAAAGTGTTTCCATTTACAACTGCCTCGACTGAATTGGGTCAAATAGTAGGAACCTCCTTTCAAAGAGAGAGAAGTTTCACTACAACTCCGGTTTAGTTCCGGTGAATCACATCAATGAATTGCTTTAAGTGACTGAAGAAAAAAAAAAAAAGCCAGACCTAAGTGATGGCCTTAAATGCATCCCCACTCTGATATCCATTCAGCCCAACAATGGCCTACTTTGGCCTCATCATGTCAAACACTCCAGCTATTAACTCTATTAAAGCGACCTGTGGAATGGATGGAGCATGATGGGGATAATCACAGGCTGGATTTAGCACAGTCTCTCAAACATTTGTCCGCTGTCGGGGTCAAATACAACAAAGCAGATTCCAATCTGTTGCGTACCCCAGCAACACATCCAGACTTCATAACTCACCTTGTGACAGCTGTGCTTGAGATTAGCCAACACTTAGACGCACGAGCGCCAACAGATTCTCATAATCCCTGTGCCTTCCGTGTGCTCGAGCACATTTGTGGCGAATTGCGGGTGGATCAGTGATAATTGGACGCAAGGCATCGGAGACTGAGGTAAATTACACCAACACGAGACGATATTTCCTCTGATTTCAAAAACGATGCGCTTTCTTAATTGCCATCCTCACCTGACCAATTGGAAGAGTTCTTTTATTTTTCCAAACAACCTCTTCTGGCCGGAATATGAGGGTCTAATGAGCTACGGGTGTCCCCCGAAGCCTTCGGAAGCACCTTGCTACATGTTTTGCTAATACACCAATTAGTCATGAGCTACAATTAGTGAAGAAGCGAGACCCCCAAAGCACATGTCCATAAGCAGTAAACGCTCTAATCTCTCAGCTCTACGGCCATCATCACTTCTTTACTTCACTCATCTTCCTCTGCGCTCGCTCCCACCTGCGTGGGGCATATTAGCGGAGCGCAGCAGGCTTCTGCTAGCGTGTACGAGTGTAAGAATGTGTCTACGTTTGCAGGTCGGTGTCTGTATTTAAGTGGGCTGGGACCGGCTGATCGGGCCAGATGAGTAGGGTGTATCAAGAGACATGAGAAGTCAGGGAAGCAGAAATGGGTTTTAAAGTTACAAGCTAAAATACACTCAAAGTGCAAATCTAGCGTGACCGGTGTATCTGATTTCCCCACAACTGCCTCACTTCTTTTGCTACTAAAGGAAAGCCAGTGAACCTCATAAAAGGGGGTCTGCAATCATTCTAAATGAAGGCACAGAACCGGCGTTGCTCACAATAAAAATGTGTCGGTTTGTAAGTTTTTATACTGCGGTATTTTTTTCCGGGGGGCCATGCAAATATGTGAATTATCAGACTGAACTCACAGTGTTGTGCAAGTGCTGGTGAGTGAGAGCACTTTCATGAATATTCTAAGCCATTACATCAGCACGAGTGGTTCTCAGCTGGTTTCGCCTTCAGGACAACAACAGATTTCAAAACAACAACAAAAATCAAATACTGAAATGTTTTAATATTAGCTAACAATAGCTGTATACAAAATCGTTTCAATAAGTGCCCAAGATAAAGCTAAAAAACTAAATACATAAACGCGGGTTTCACAATAATGGACATGGAATGTCGTCGTATATGTCAAGCGATTAAAAGAACGGTAAGTCAACTGACAGTGCTAACGTTACATGTCATTGAGGCTGATAGAAGCAGAAAACACCATAGACGAAGTCTTCAGGTAAATGCCATTTATAAAAGAATTAAGTTGATAAAATGTCTACACAGTATGTTCACACTGCGTTTTAAATCACGGCGGGTGAGGGCGTTTTCGTATGCGTTTAGCCATGTCACCGATAGTTCCTAGTGTTTTTTAGACGCTACTCTGTAGTATGAGCCAATTAAGATCCTCCAAACAGAGTTCATGGAACTAAAATCGTTCCTGTTGTGGGAACATGCCAAAAACTGGGTAGTAGCACAATTAGTTGGGATACTACGAAATGGTTCCTGCAGTGCATGGGCGGATCTAAGGGTGGGGCCAGAGGGGCACTGGGCCCAGTTGAAATCTGATTGGCCCCTGAAGTGCCCCTGTCTTCTCAGTCATTGCTGATTTACATCAAAGCTCGCAATTGGCGAATAGCAACCTACATTACGGTTTCAGTCTAAAACTGCTAGTGCTTATGTTTTCACAATCTTCCTCCCTTTTGACGGCGAATACCTATTCAAAAGTTTAAAGTAAAAAAACATAATATGGTTTCAGTCATTTAAGATTTCTTTGTCTAACGTTAGAAAGCTAATCAGCTCAGGGCTCGACAAGTACCTCATATCCAGTGTGAAAGACACTCGGAACTGACGGATTTGTCCCTTGCCAGATTTGGCTAGTTTATGTAAGATTTTGATTTGTTTAGCAGCTAACGTAAGACCGTCGGTATGTTTTATCCATGTGCTGTTCTGACGTGCGCTTTCTCTGATCCTGAGATCAGACCTTGTTAAACAGAACCAAATTACTGAAAAAAGTTCTCTTTTGTGCTAATGCTGTAAAGACACAAATTTTTGTGAAGAAGCGCACATCATTCGAATACACTTCACCAGAAACAAGGCATGTCGCAAACTGTGATGAATGCAGGCGAGAGCCAATGAGCGTTTGATTATCCTGTTGTCGTTTGAAGCGGCAACATTTGAATTTGTAATGACCGCGTCAGTCTGCCGCGGGCTTTGCTGTTTATGGTCACGTCTTCTCTCGCTGCTTATTTGTGGTTATAGCTTTTAAGAGTATGGTCATTTATAACACACAATAAACATGATTACAATGGATTATACAGTAAAATATATATAATAAACAATGCATATTTATAATGCATTATAACTTTCATATCTTGCCATTTTACCTATGTTACTTTACCTAAAGCTGACAAATACTACTTATAAATAATATAATAAATTTTTCTCAAACAGCCATCACAAATCAGATCAGATGAATGCAATATGGCACATTTGCTTTGAATTTTATTCTGTTGATAAGTAACTCTACATGTCATTTTTCAGTAGAAAATAATAGCTAGCTCACATTAGCCACACAGGAAACACTCAAATAACACTCAGCACCTAACCACTCACAAGATGCTGTAAGATACTGTGCAGATCTTAAATAAGCAATGTCAAGGTATGATACAGTCCATTATAAATGAATCAGATGTAAATATGGTGTTCATTGTGTGTTATAAATAATCATATTCTTAAGTTATAATCACAAACACATGAATATTGTTTTAATAATTATTCATGATATAACACATTATAAGTTTTTTATAAAGTCATTATAATGCCTTAAGAATACCCTTATGACGTTTTATAAATAAAGGCTTCATAGAAAGTGTTATATTCACCCCATTCACTCTCGGCTATGGAGTACACTTCCCATGATCCCCCACACCGGTCTGCCAATCCTCGGGGGACTAGTGACCAGCACCTATCCCTCATTGCCACAATCAGCATCTCTACAGAAGCCACCTCCCCCATTTGCTCAGTGTCTGGCCTACGAATGGGTATCTACAGACTCCCTTACCTGTTCCTTGTGATCTCTAATCTTATTTTGACGTCTTCCAAAGATACTCCAGTAAGCTTCTGTGGTCTCCAGTGTTGTGCCCTTACAAACTATTACTGAGCTGCATGTTCCTCATTTTGTATCCCTGTGTTTTATTTATTTATTTTTCTTGTGTTTTATGAAGAATTACCTGTTCCTTCAGCAATACTCCTGTGTCTGAGGATAGTTACTTGTGTACTCCTTAACTTTTGTGCTTTCTGCTTACCTACTAGCCTGTATTCATCTGTTTATCACATTTCCAATAAACCTCCATCATTCTCCAACTCCATCTTCAGCGTGTCATTACAGACATCTGCTAGTGCGTTGCGCACAATACTTGGCCCCCCTCTGTAAATTGTGGCCCCACTTTGGCCCCTGCCTTTAAAAAAATCCTACATCCGCCACTGCTGTGGTGTGAAAAGCCCTAATGATTTCAGTAATGGCTCCTGAAAATGTAGCTTTGTCACGTCACAAGGATAAATAACATTTTAAAATATATTCAAACAGAAAACAGATACACAAAATGTGTATCCTTGCTGTATTTTTGTGATCAAATACACTGTGAGCGTCAGATCCTTCTTTAAAAAAATAAATGTAAAAAAAATAAACCCACTTTTTTAAAGGTTGAGGGAATGTAACACAACCTGTCCATGTTTGCATCTAATAGCATCTACGAAGAGATGATTTTACTGCAGCATTTATTGGGAATCCCAGCCTTTGACATCAACAACAAAAAACACTAAAAGTGTTTCTGCTGCCTTCATAAGCTAGTTTATTTTTGTTAACTACTGTATGGGTCCCTGTTCAGTTGCTTGCATGTGATTAGCAGCTTTTAACTTTTCACCTTCTGTCCATAACCCTACATCCTGTGACCGTTTTTTTAGGTTGTGACCCATTAGTTAAAACCACTGCATTAGCAGGTTGGTTTCCTGTTTACTGAACAGCGTTTCACCTTCACGGAGTTCCTGTAAACAGATGCATGTGCCTGAGCTTCTGTTCGCACAATTTGCCATGAAGATATCGGAGGGAAGTTCTCACCTTCTTCATCAGCCGCTGAGTATCTTGAACCTGAGGTTAATTGCAACTAATTAAGTAAAATATTACAGTCAATTAAGCAGTGTGAGAGACAAAGTGAAAGAAGCGTCCCTGTGCTTGGGTATCATGCTCTTCAAAACCGGGCCTCTATCCATTCATTTATTCATACTCAGTGTATCTCTCTCTAGCTCTCTCTCTCGCAAGCTCTCGCTTTCTTTTTTGTTCTGGTTTTATCCCTCCCCTGCTAATGGACACCCCCCATGTCTGGCTAATCAAAAATCAATTAAAAACACCTCGACGCCAAGTCTCGAGAGCTACCCCGGCTGAGGGAAGGATAGAAGCGCTTCCCGCTCACTCTCTCTCTTTATCAAGCACACACACACTCTCTCTCTCTCCTCCTCCTCTCGTCTCCTCCACTCCCAGGCTCCGCCCTCCTGTCTACTGGAAGTTGGGAACATGATTTACGAGAAGCGAGGACGTAATTTATATTTTTTTCCTCGTGCATCCTCTCATTTATTTATTAGATTTCTCTTCCTGTCTCTGGTGGAGAGGAGGATGGGATTAGTGGAGAGTGGTTGAGGGGCCAGACCAGCTGACTGGCAGGCCTGCAGACATGGAGCAGATCTGTCCCTGGCTTAATATCATTAGCACTACTGCTGCTGTCCCCGGGTGGACGCGAAGCACACACACACGCAGACAGACGAAAACATTAAAACTATTAAAACCGTCTGCGCGCGAATATAAATCTGCTGAACTTTGAGTATGTGAGTGCATGCACATGGATGAAAACCATTTTTCTCTGGGTGTGGCAAAGATCAAGAGTAATTGCGGCTGCAAAGTGCCACCTACGTATAGAAATGAATTACTAATTATATGGCTTAGAGGGTCATTTAATTACTTAAAAGCTATTTGTATAGCAAAACAAATATTATAGGTTTACAGCAGGTATCATGTCCTGTACATTCACAAAATGCTATTTGCATATGTGAATATTTAATATCAAATTACAAATCAGTAATCAGTGTACAATATGTATGTATAATCTAATACATTAATTAAACATTTTTGTTTGCAATTTACACAACATTAATTAAAAATAAATATACTGTATAGAACTTGACTGTGAGATGATAGAGTTGATTATTAGGAAATATCACTTTTATGCAGTGATGCTGATCATTTCTAAATATTTATAAAATCTATGTAAAAAAGTCTAGCAAGACATACTTACAGTACACTCTCAGAACAAACACTGTCACTGGAGCACATGTATGTACCTAAAGGGTCAGTTTTGGTACCTTAAAGGTACATATTAGTACTTAAAGTGTACATACTTGAACCTAATATGTACAAAAGTGTACCTTTTGAAAATGTACTGCACCAGTGACAGTGTAGGTATATTAGTTACATAAAATGTAAAATGTGATTCATGCACGTTCACATTGTAGGTAATAGTTGGAAGCCTGATGTTAATTTCAGTTTTGACTGAATTTTAGGAAAACATCAGATAAAAATACACTAGATGGATAAATGAATGATTAAATAACCAATTTTAAATGCATCATGCGTTTTAAAAATCACACACACACTGTAAAGTTGTAAATAAAACTATGATTATTGGAGTACACTATTTCAATAGTTCTACATTAAAAATAATTCCATGTGCTACTTTTTCAATTTGATTATTTATAAAACTGACTAGCAATTTTACAAAATGTTTCTACTCTTTTCTTTTTCAGTGCATGAAAATAAAACACTTCAATCGTGACAACAAAAGATAGGCATTAAAATATCCAGATAAGTGTGTGGTTATTAAAAAGTCTGATACTTATCAGACTTTTTAATAACAGCCCTCTTATCTGAGTATTTTGATACTAACATAATATACCCTTGTTTGATGAGCTTGTATTTATTTATTAATTTATTTAAAAATGCTAGGTAATTAAGCAAGCCAATCAATTACCAGTCAGTGTAAGCCTTTTTATCCAACTCATAAAACAGTTCTGACTCTAAAATCTGATTGTATGTGTTACGTACGAAGCTGTCTCTAAAACTAGTGTGAGTGTGTGACATATAAAGTAGAAAATGATGTAGTGCCCTAACATGACACATACACACACTTATCCGCTTCAGAAAACAAGAACAACAACACACATGAACACATGTGAACTGAGGCAGAAAAGAGGCCTTAGTTCAGGTGTGAATGGAGTCAGCGGTTGAGAGAGAGAGAGAGAGAGAGAGAGAGAGAGAGAGAATAGAGGTTCATTTTTGTCATCTGTCTTTAAGGATAAATCTGAAGTACTGTTCCCCATCTCTTTACACTCATTTGCACTTCCTCTCTATCAAACAAGGTGTTACTGATCCATGCAGCCCAGGCAACTAGGACAGCATGTAACCTCTCAATACACGGCCCCATCCTTCCATCAACATTGAGCAGAGACTACCCGGCGTGCTCAAATTACACAGCCGTACCAGCCTGCACCCGGAGCGAGGGAGAGATAGAAATCGGAGAAAAACAGAGGACAGAGAAGGGGATGAAGATAGTGAAACGAGAGGTCAGATGAGGTGTTTCCAGCTTTTTAGCACTGGGGCACGGGGACGCTATTAAAGGGGTATTTCACCCAAAACGGAGTATGTGCTAAAAATCAACCTATCTAAAATGTAGATTAGTTTGTTATCTTATTAGATCAGATTTGGTAGATATTTAGCGTTACATCACTTGCCCAGCAATGGATCCTCTGCAGTGAATGGGTGCCGTCAGAAAGTCTTCACAATTGATAAAACATCATAATAATCCGTAAGTAGTCAACATGACTCCAGTCCATCAATTAATCCATTTTATATACCATTGTAAGTCCTGTATAGGTGGTGTAATATTGCTTTAGTAACACTTGAAGCTGCAGCACACAACATCCAGGGGGATGTGGTTGGATCCACATCTGGGGGGGAGGGGGGTGGAGATTGGTAGGGTTAGGGGTGGAGATGGGTGGGTTTAGTAATCAGGGGGTGGATATGGGTAGGTTTAGGTGTATGTTAGGTGGGAGGAGTTGAATCTGGATCAAACCATGCCCCCTGGATCTTGTGGGCTTGAATTTGTCGTTATGATGTCATGTCAAGGGTTAATATTATGTCAAATTATTTTATGACAGGATATTTTATTCATGTGTTAAATTAATTTTACATTGTATATAATATGTGTATTATATATATTATATTGTACTTATATATATTATATTGTACATACTGTAATGTCAAGTTGTCATGACATACTGTAGTGTCATGTAAGAAAGGCGAGAAGGTGTGCGGGTTCATGTGCAGGCTGTTTATTAAGTTATACAGAGCTGAATCAGGCGATCAGGGTCATTACTGGCAAACTTCAATGGTGGAAGCAGAGCAAGAGAGTGGTCAAAGTCAGCGCATGGGTCGAGACAAAAGCGTAAATCCCGGGAGAGCAGGGGTCAGCGACGATAAATCCAAACAGAACAGTGAGATACAAAGAGACACGGAAGGAAACACTAGGCAAGGTGACAGTACAATCAACCGTGACAAACACACAAACATAAGGAGACTTTATACACGGAGACTAGCAATGAAAATGACAACAAACAAGATGGGCGGAGACAACAATGAAACACCATGACAACAAACGAGCAGGGCGGGGGCATGAGTTCGTGTGAATCAAGAGTCAAGTTTGAATCTGAGTCAAAACACAGAGTACCAACCAGTAAGCTGGGCCAGCAACTCCAGCTAATCGTGACACATAGACACTGTTATGCACAAAAGTTATGCGCACCCCTTCAAGTAAAGTATTAACGCAAAAACAGTTTAAAAAATATGTTTTATACAAACATGTTGGTATATTTTGATGTGAGAGAATGGATCACTGTGACCCAGCTGGACTCTTATTTTGATAGCACCCATTCACTGCAGAGGATCCATTTGTGAGCAAGTAAAGCTACATTTCTCCATATCTGTTCTGAAAACTCATCTGTATCTTGAATAGCCTGAAAGTAAATATATTTTAAGCTAATTTGGGGTGAACCAACCCTTTTAAGAAAAAAAAAACCAAACACAAACACTTTAAATGTCCAAAATCCAATTCGATATACAAAAGATCAGAATTAACAATATGATAGACTTTTAATCATCATCATATAAAGACACACAAACAAAATTTTACGGGCTTAAAGACTGACACAATTCTGCTGGATCACATGACTGCAGACTGGAATAGGCTAATGGCTGCTAAAGAAGCAGTGTTGCACCACTGGAATAAATCACATTTTAAAATATATTGCAATAGAAAAGTGCTATTTTAAATCGTAATAATCTTGCACAATTGTTTGTTAAAGACAAAAAGCACCAGGTTTTTAAATCATGCACATACTTTATATCGCAAATGCAGGGAGGCTGAAACGGTTGAGGAAGTGAGTCGCCAATGAGAAAGGACTTTGATGGACAGATGGAGACAACACAGGCTGGCTTTTGATGGATGGAGACATGGTTAGTAAATACACACGGACCCAACCCCTCCCCTTCGTCCCTGCTGCCTCAGCACCACCCGAACGGCGTGCCTCCTCTCCTCCACACAAGAAAGGTTAAGTCTTGACAATATTGCCCCAGATCATGAAAATATTAGCAATACTTCTTTCCCTGCCACCCAGGGCAAACCCATCCATCTTCCCACCGGAGACAGCAAAGAAAGGAAAGGAGCTTAAGGAGTGGAGGAGAAGCGTGCTAGACTACTTTTCCGGGAGATCTGTTTGTATAAATCCAAGAAATCTCTGTCCTGTGGAGATTGCAAGAGACAGGGAAAGAGGATTGAGAGGAGCTCCGCTGTGGAAGCAGTACCGTTAAGGTCGGGTGGCACATTACACATGGAGGAACTGTTGGCCCGCTGTGTCCATTTTCCATATCTGTGCTTGACGGAGGGGAAAACTGGGCTTGCTTGAAGTAAATCCCAAGCAATCCACATTCAATTACGTTAGTCTAAAACACTCATTTTCCAAAACAGCATGTGCTAAAACTATTACAATTTGTCCCACAAGAAACAGTGTTTCCAAAGTCGAGGCCGCCAAAATAAAATCTCATCTCAGATGCACAAAAAGTCATACAATTATATGCAATTTTTTCGTTTTCTCTACCTCAAATAATGTAAAGAAGAGTGCTCGTGTTTACCATATAGGGTGTCAATGACAAATACGAGAGTTCACCATAAAGAAAATGACCTAGAGATACAGTACAGGCCAAAAGTTTGGACACGCCTTCTCATTCAATGTATTTTCTTTATTTTCATGACCAATTACATTGGTAGATTCTCACTGAAGGCATCAAAACTATGAATTAACACATGTGGAGTTATGTATTTAACACAAAACAACTGAAAACATATTTTATATTCTAGTTTCTTCAAAACAGCCACCCTTTGCTCTGATTACTGCTTTGCACACTTTTGGCATTCTCTCGAAAAGCTTCAAGAGGTAGTCACCTGAAATGGTTTTCAAACAGTCTTGAAGGAGATCCCAGAGGTGTTTAGCACTTGCTGGCCCCTTTGCCCTCACTCTTCTGTCCAGCTCACCCCAAACCATCTCGATTGGGTTCAGGTCTGGTGACTGTGGAAGCCAGGTCATCTGCCGCAGCACTC
>JAUMHP010000043.1:4919527-4943978 GCA_032361065.1 Enteromius trimaculatus | reverse complement strand
AACAGGAAGTGAGTGCAGAGGGAGTGGAGTCGAGTCAGTACTCGGGCGAGGGCTCCCTCTGCTGGCGTGGCGTTACAAATTACCGTTTGTCTTTTCTTATCGTTTGACTGTTGCACAAAAGTGTGTTAAAATGAAAAATGAGCATGCGAACTGTAAATGCACTTGTAGTCAATTGAAAAATTGTGCCTTTAGGCGTATTGTGCCTAAGTTTTATATTACATCATCACTGGTTCTCACATTACATGGCAATTTCAACCATACACAACCACAAACGAGATTTTAAAAGTATGGCAGAAAGGAAAATTACCAGTAAACTTCAATTTCATTGTGTTTCTGCACACAAAGCTATAATAAGAGCCTTTTTGTTGTTGTTTGAAAGTATAAATCCTTGACTGAAAAGCAGAAACTGTCTAACATCATAAAAAAAGAAAAATAATAAAGGTTTAGAAAGGGCAAGATTTTCTTTTTGGGATGAAACACCTAGTAGTAACCTCAAACCTAATAGTGTTTGATGTTAGTTCCCCATGATGCATCAGAGATTGCTTTTCAAAGCCTTTGGGTTAATGAAAAATGCAGCAATTGGCGGTAAAGTTTGATTACAGTATTGTAAGGGTTCTCGGTGCAAGTAGTGTTTTGCTGATTGCGCTGCTGATACAAATGCACGGCTTTCAAGGAAATGTTCTTCAATGCAGCAAATGTATCAAAGCATTAAAAGCAGTGGGAAAGAAAGGAGAACAAAAATCTAGGTGGCTTTGTCCTGTGCCGCATGGAGTATGGTGCTTTTATACCTGCATAAAGTACAATGACAACCGTCTACTCTTTTATTAGCGCAGCAGGTTTGTTAGCCACTACAAAAGCAGTTGTGAAAGACACTTATTAGAGACTGGGAATATTTTATTTGAGCAGCGTGACCACTAACATACCTATACCCTCACGCAGCACGATAAAGAATAAAACCGAGTCGCTGGTGCACACATGCCATCAATGCAGAGCTATACACACATACAGAGGAATTCATCTCTCAGCAGTTCCCGTTGCCCTCCAGCTAGTGGGTGCTGCTGCAGACATTGATCAAAATGACTTGTAGCATGTAGAAAGTTCAAAATCTGCTTCCTTGATGTTCCTTTTGTGCCAGCAACCTGCCTCATCCACTCGGCCAGGACAGAGAGAAAGACGCGCATGCAACTGGTCAAAGCAGCGTGCACGCAGAAGAGCATTATCTCAGCTCTAGTGTAGATTTGTGTCAGTCCCTTAAAAGACTAAACCTTTCTTCACAGCAGACAGATAGTAACAATAGATAGATAGATAGATAGATAGATAGATAGATAGATAGATAGATAGATAGATAGATAGATAGATAGATAGATAGATTCAAGGGTCTGTATATTTGTGACAAAATAACTTACTATTGCAGTTGCAGTATATCAATAAAAAAAACATAAATTATTTTTTTATTGCAAATTATTATACTGTAAAATATATTTAACATTACGTTGGTGTATAGAATAGCATAATTATTCTGTGCATTTTACTGGTTTTTCGCCAAATTTTGAAAACAGTGGAAGAAGTTCTGAAATTACAGTACATATAGAGATATACTCAAATCCTACTTAAGCACTCTATACACTCAAAAAAAATATTCAGTGGATGAACTCTTAATTGAAAACTTAATTGAAAGCAGGATTTCCATCCAATAAACATGTGTAGCCCCAAAAAACAAACACATGCAATGAAATTTAATTAAGTTGGGTCAACTCAATTTGATCAAATGTAGTTTTAATGAAATTGATACATTTTATGCTTGTTGAACTCATTTGTTGAAAATATTTAACCGGAAAATAAATTAGGAAGGTAGGAAAAAAAGATAGGTTGGATTTACTTAACTTTAGGCATTAGCCAACTTGTTATGCATAACATAAGATGGTTTTGATACTTCCATGGCATGCCCAGAGTATTTTTATTATTATTATTAAAATAGCTTTGATTCATGTTAGCAGTTCCCCAAGCACATTCTCTACACTTTACCACACTGGTAACCCCCCAAAACACCAACATACCAGAAGATCTTTAAAAATTCGAACATAAAAAGAGCATTTAACAAATCTCCCAATTTGATCATCTTAATAAAAAATGCCTAAAATAACATTTTATTTCAAGATTTATCCTTATCTAGCCCTGTGCAAAGCATGAAGGCAAGGGGAAACAAAACTGGGGTCGAGTTCAGGCGCTTAGTTTTGGACCCCGTTTACACCTGACCACTTGTGATCAGATCACAGTACAACAGGAGTAAACGGGGTCGCAGGTGTGGATTTGTGCACACACACCCTCAGCCAGCACACCTTTTCCTTTAAGCCCATTTTTCCATGAAACAACTGGGGGAGTAAGAAAACAAAACCTCCATTGTTAATACCTAGAAAAGTCAGGGAAAACGCAGCAGTGATAATTACAACATATTGAAAAGACCTCAAGCCAACAAGGTCAGTAACGCAATAATTACAGTTGTAACGGCACACATACGAGTGAAGGTGCCCCTTCGGCTGATGGAGACAGAAATAATTGCTTGTCAGGTTCTGAGTTTAAGCGTGCTGTTTACGGCCATGCTGAGATTATCTCAGCTGTGTCTAATGAGAGAGAGGTTGACTAGTTCTTTCACTCAAGGTCAGACGAGCTACTGCTAAGGTGCGCATACACAAGAAAGGGGAACGCAGTTCGATTAAGCAGCATAAGAGATGTAGCGTAGTCCGTCAAGAAGAAATCATCTTTTGTTTGCGTCGTTTTGCATATTCAGCCTCCGTCCAACCCACATAGATGTTAATGTACACCCACACAAACACATTTGTGCTAACAGGGCATGCTTATTTTCCTGCACCCTCTTGTTCTCTATGGATTTCTCACTTCCTAAAACCCACACACTTCAAACACACACTGGCTCACACACATACCGTGGCTTTGTAGGCAAGAAGCTCTCAGTGCAACATCAGCTGAAATCGAATCCAGAGGCCAGATCTAGTTGTATCTCTCACACACACATGCCCTGATCCCAGTTCTGCAGAGTGTTCTTCTCCGGCCCCGTTTGAAGCTTTAGGGACAAAATCCTACCAGCCTGCACTTTGTCTAATGGAGGGTAAAAGGGCCCTGGCCAAAGCAGTGTATCACTGAACTGCTGACTTTAGTTGGCCTCAGAGAACTCTAGGAAACGTCTCAAGCATGTACAGATGATTCCAGGATTTGCCATCAAAGACACATTTGCGTGTGCGCTTCTTGCTTTGCTCACTTCACCAGATTTTGGTACGGATTTGCGACACGATCTCATTCATATTCATAGATATTCCTGTTTTTTCATGTTTAGATCGGGCGGTTCAAGGGTCAGTGGATATTCAGGGCTTAGCCCACACATCTGTGCAGGTCATTACAATAAGCTCTTCTAAGGGAAAAAAAAAAAGAAAAGTTGCAAGGTTCATGGCACTGTGTCTTAATGAAAACACTTGGAAACAAACACAAATGTCCTGCCTTGTGTTGCCAAGTTTGCCAATAAAAATTGTGCTTTTTTTGAGCCTATGCAATATTCAGTGCTTATTATCCACGGGAAAAAGAAATGTGCAGCGTTATTTTTTACAGTAACGAGAAATTAAACAAATGACCATTTACCCATTACAACAGCGTTACCGTTACAGACAATAAAATGCGGCGTTACTGTAATTTAGTATAGGCTCAGTTGATCTTAATGGCTGTGCAGTGTAAGGTACCTATGTGAAAGCGCACATATCGCCATCGCTTTGACTTTGACACACAAAGAAAGATACATAGCTAGAGAGAGCAGAATTACCACGCTACATGTAAATTATATTCTTTGCTGTATTTTCCAGTCAAAATAATGGAGTTCCTTTGGAATACTTCAGCTTTTAAGAACGGCCAGTTTCTCTAGTAATGGGTGGCGCTAATGCGCTAACAATCTTATTGGCTGGCGCTCACCTACCCAACACTATAAATGTGCTTTATTGTAGTGACTGTGCATTTTTAGTGCACTTTAGATGATACAATTCGTATGATCATCTCATCAGCGGTGACAATAAAACACATTTTATTTGTAATGTTTAAGAAATGTGCATTGTGCAGAAGTAGTACTTCACATGAGGTCTCAAGCAATATACATATATATTTATATATACACTTACTATAAAATACATTTAGGCATATAAATACATTTATATTAAAAAAAAAAAAATATTAGGGTTGTCATGCTATAAGCAAGTACACTCATACTTGCATTTGTGGTTTACAGGGACTCTAAATAAGTGTAATGGTGTTTCTACTGTACAGGGTGTATGTGGGATTGTCCTACACTGACCCTACACCTAAAACTACCCCTTACAGGAAACTGTGTACAGTTTTTGAATTTCATCAAACACTGTTTAATATTTTTTCTAAGCCTTTTGTTTTACGGGGGCACAGGAAGTGTCCTCATAAACCATGTTTACGTTGTAGTACTCATGTCATTACTCACATTTGTGTCCTCATAAACCACAAATCCCAACACACTTATTTTGACGTGTTATTGTGTAAAATGATTTCTTCTAATTTTGTTTTTTTTGTTTACTATTAATCTCAGTATATCTGAAATATGTTTTAAAGACAATAAAAATAATATGACAGATGCACTAAAGTGGGTCACAAACTCGCTCTTAAGTGCAACTAATTGTATTAAACAAATTTGCATAAATGTAAACAATAACACATTTTCAATTAAATGTACATTATTTTGGGCATTACTACTAAGGAATTTCTCAACTTGTCATCAAATTTTTCCACCTTGCGTCTGTCGTATGTCTATGATTGTTTTACTTTGTCGTTCTTTGTCATACAAGTACTTATTTTCCTGTTATATTCATTAATAATAAAGCATAATAATTGTTTCATGTTTCTAATTTTCACTTTTCGCATAAAACTAGAGCTACTAGAGTTTTAGCAAAAGAGCGAGGCGATTCTCTCTAATTTAGAAAGTCAGGTCACATCATTTTTTTATATACGTTAGATTTAATACAAAAACAGAGTGATCTGAATTTCCAAGGTTGTAAAAAAAAAAGTTCACGTTTATTTTACACGAGAATTTGAGGCTTCAATTTCAGCCTCTCAACTTCAAAGTTTCTAATTCAGTTCATTTGATCATTTGTAATATTGTAAAAAAGTAAACTTTTAAAGTAAACCCAACTTTTTTTTTCTGGGTACACAATTAAAACTCTTATATTGAGAACTATTATTCAACAGATGTGAGTGTACAGCTTTCAGATCATTATTCACAAAAAAGTTGATTTCTTTTTGTGTGAAACTTTTTTTTTAATTAGCACGTTTATACATGGTGAAATATGTTAAAACTGAGATGGGAGAGCTAATCTCTTATAAACTGCTGAAACCATAAGCAATTTAGCCAGAATATTTCAGAACAGGCCAAGGGTGGGCGATGTGATCCCATGCGGGTTTACCGAGGAACCATCCTGTCTCTCAATGTTCTTCTAGTTTTCCTCAGTTAATAGATCTCCTGCTCATTAAATGTAGATTTGCGTGACTAATTATCTGCCCTTCCTGCATCTTCCTCTCTCTTCTCCTCTTTTTGATGATGTGTAAATATGGAATTATTGGCGAATTGATCGCAGCCTTCTGCCCTGTCCACTGTGGTCTCCTCCATTAATCAAAGATGACTGCAGAAGGACCTAAAATCCATCACTTGCCTGCCAGAAGACAATTGCGTGAAGGTCCGGTTCATCCCAACTCACTTATAATCAATGGAGTATATATACACAGATGTGCTTAGTTAGACAGAATGATGTAAAAAAAAGAAGCAAGAGAGATCAAGAGAAAGAGGAAACTAGAAACAAATGTGTAGACAAGAGGAAATGTCAAAATAAGTGGACTGATTTCTCTTAATTCAACACTTTTTTGTCTCTATAAATTAAATCACTTCTCCCTAAATTAAAGAAAATGTAACAGCAAAATCAAATCTGTTTACTGTAATAAATGTGTAAACATCATGTGTGTTTGCTAACTCGCATAATTTTTCCAGTAATTCAACTCTCCGGAGTAAATTTTTCCATTTATTCTATGGTTGCCACACCTCAAGATCAGATGATATATTTCAAGGTTTTTGTAATTAAAACTGCAAATAGGATTATTTCTTCATCCAAAGCCTCAGTTGTTAATTCCAAAACGTCATTATAGACCTATAACGGAGGCTAGCTTAAACTGTTGATAGCAGACTATCAAGAAAATAGGAATAGAAATGTAAGAAAATAGCTGACCGTGTATCACTGTACATGTACCAGATATTCTGTATGAAGAAAATCTAGCATACTGTAATTATCAGCAGTGAAATATGGCTATCTGCCCAGCTGGTGCTCAGTTCAACAGTGAGAATAGAGAGTTTCCTCTTCAAGCTGACACAGAGGGACGGACAGAGATTTAAAAAGCCTTTTAAAGCATAGAGCGATGTTCCCTGCGTCTGCAAAGAATATAAGTCATGACTTACAAATTATTACTGATACTCCTGCAGCAAAATTACACAGTTTGTTACTAAAAGAAACTAGATTGCCCAATATTTGTGAGACTAGCAGTCAAACTAGCACTTGTTGAACCTGACAAGTCCAGATAGGTTAATTTGTTTTTCGACTTCAAAGGCCTTGGAAATTTTAATTGGGTCCAGTGGAGATGTGAGAATTTGATAAAGAAACAAAAGGGATGGAGAGAAACTGAAAAGATGAGGGAGCTGTGAAATACTGATTGTTGCGTTAAGGTCTGAGGCGTCAGAGAGATTGAACGGAAGAGAGACAGGAGACCTGAGGGACCAGACACCCACATGAGATTGAGTTTGAGATACAATGAAGAAGACAACAATGAAGACTGTAAGGTTAGGAAGGAGGAAATGCGGAATTGAGGACACTGTTCTGTTATATGATGGGAAGCATGTAAAGTATATGTACAGCATGGCACGTGTTCAATTTTACTTGAAGTTTTCTTCTTTTGGTGGTGTAGCTTTGATGAAGATATCCTCTATTTAGTCATTATTTCATCATGTCATTTTGAAGGAACATCTGCCTACCCTCAAGCCAGCCCCATCCAAGGAGGTCTGTGTATAAGAGTTGGAGAAGCGTTCCCATTCATCTCAATGGCAGCTTCTTGGCTGGCGCAGACCCCTGGAGAAATATGACCTGGAGGTCTGTGCTTCATAGGGACTGGAAAACATGCATTTGGAGCTTCAAGGGACGACACTGCCCCTCACTGGCCTACCAGGAGTGTGTCTACAGGGACACACCAGCATTGGGAACTGTGACTTCCATTGTATTGAAGGTATACAGTTCATGCATTCCTTGGGATTCGAACAGATGACCTTGGATGTTTCTAGCACCATGCTCTACCATTTGAGCTACAGAAATACAACACAAGTTCAATAATGTGCTGAAGCACTAGCTACTTTTTAAGAGTTACTGTGTGACTGCTTTGTGGCCATGCCAAACATGCTTAAAATGTCATTTCCACCAGAATATTAGCCTGAACACAACACTTACCTTGAGATGTGGCGGAAATTATATCTCAAGCATTTTTGGTTTGGCATTTCCACAACAGAATATTATCAAAAACAGCGCATGCTTTGAGATTTGGGGGAAATGGATTTACATTGAGAAAAAAAAAGAGCACGTGTTGATAGTACATTACATTTACATTTATTCATTTAGCAGACCCTTTTATCCAAAGCGACTTACAGGTGGGGAAAACAACAAACAATTAGTTCTAAAAAGGCAAAAACAACTTAGGAAGTGCTCATAATACCGTATAACAGGCAATGTTCAAATAAGTGCAGGCTAGAAAGGAAAAGAAAGAGTAGGGTTAAGGATTTTTTTTTATTTATTTTTTTTATGATGTCAAATAGTGTTGAAAGAGATGGGTTTTCAGCAGTCGTTTGAAAGTTGTAAGGGAGTTAGCATTTCGGATAGTGATGGGAAGATCATTCCACCAGCCAGGAACGGTGTGAGAGAATGTTCTGGAAAGAGATTTTGTGTCTCTTTGTAATGGTACAATGAGGCGTCACTCACTGGCGGATCTCAGAGTTCTGGAGGGAGTGTAGATTGGTAGCAGTGAGTGGAGGTAAGCGGGAGCCGAGCTTGCGGTTGTTCCATATGCAAGCATCAGTGTCTTGAATTTGATGCGAGCTGCAATTGGGAGCCAGTGTATTGAGATGAAGAGAGGTGTGACATGGGCCCTCTTGGGCTCGTTGAAGACCAGTCGTGCTGCTGCATTCTGAATCCTTTGTGCACAAGGGAAGACCATCAAGAAGAGCATTGCAGTAGTCCAGCCTGGAGATGACCATAGTATCACTATCAAAAGTGATTTATTTATTTTATACTAAGTATAGTTAATATCCATTAGCATATTTACTAAAATGTGGCTCAAGACTTACAGAACTGATATAAATACTATAATTAAACTGCTTTTGCACAATGAACATTTCTTAATATTAAGTCGAAAATGTGTTTTAATGTCTTTGAATGCAAGTATTTTAAAGTGTACCTGAATCGTCCTTGAAACTTTAGCGCAATCAAATATACTGCAGTTTACCTTTAGTTGGACTTTACCACTACTTCCACACAAATAACATGCATTAAGTACAAAATTTGTTCCAATTTCCAATTTAGCAGACTTTAACTTTAGTGTATACCAAAAGTACAACTGCAGGGTGTATGTATAAAGCAAATACTTGTAAATGCTTTTGTAGTATACTAAGCATGAAATAAATGTATTTCAAATACATTTTAACATAACTGTATTATAGTTTAAAGTTAAAGTTCCCATAGTTATGTTCTGGTTATAACTAAATAATTTTTATAGAGTGCAAAGGGTGAGCTAATCAACCTGCTTAACCAGCATACTATGAACAGATTTCCTAAATACTCTACATTTTTGTTCTTTTTATGCATTATCAAATTGCATATCTTGCTGTGTTATTTTTCAAGTCATATTATCAATGTTTTAATTAAAACTGTTTAACTATCAGCACAATGCGTCTTTTTCATCTCGTCACAACATTTTTGTCAGCTATTTTGTTGACAATATTAACACTGGCTTAACAGAAAACAGATGCACAAAGAGAGTGAGAGAGAACAGACAGCTTGCATACTGTATGTTCAAAGAGCGGAACAGAAACAAAGACCTACGAGAAGATGCTGAGATTTGACAGACAGGGGCTCCTCTATGAACGTCATGGAAATTTAGATGGAGAGATAGAGTGGAGGAAAGATACAGACCAAAAGATACAAAGTATTGATTCGATTTACTGATATAGGAGGTCGTGCAGCAGTTAGGGTTAGAGGCAGAATGCTATCTGGAAGGCTGTACTGCAGGACAGAAGTGGCAGAGTGAGATTAGGAGATGAGATTAAAAGGCCAATGTGAGGGAAGAGTGTGTGAGAAAGAGAGGTTTTAATGGCTCTCTATACAGTAAATGAGCAAGTGAAGAAAAACTAGTGGCTTTGACAGCTGTCGGGGGAGAAGGTGGAGATTCAATGGGAGTGAGACGAAGATGTGACAGTTTCCATCATCAGCCAATGAGAGTCATTTGAAGGCATTCTGAACAACAGGAACAGATGGAAACATGATTTTGAGAGAATGTGATAGAGAGAAGTGTGAGAGGCAGGGAGGAAGCCAGCAAGAAATGCAGGAAGTAAGGCAAAGAGCATGGCAGGAAGTGAGCAGAGCAAAATGCATACACTACATGGCTGATCACATGGTACATAGTGTATCACTTAAGACGCAGTTCAAGATGCGCCCCATGTATGAATATGCTAAAATTTGTACTACACGTACAAATTCTTTTTAAATAAAAGAAGTGCCTATTCTTATAGTATGTGAGATCACATGCACAGGTGTGGGAATAGGTGAGGAAGAAAGTGAGGGAGATAGTGGAGGAGGAAGTAAAGCAGGGAATGAAAAAGGAATTTAGGTACACTGTAAAAAAAAAAAATCCTCAAAATTTATTCTAAAAACAGGCAGCTGTGGTTGCCTCTAACCCTAACTGCTGCACAACCTCCTATATCAGTAAATCGAATCAATACTTTGTATCTTTTGGTCTGTATCTTTCCACCACTCTATCTCACCATCTAAATTTCCACGACGTGTATAGAGGAGCCCATGTCTGTCAAATCTCAGCATCTTCTCTTAGGTTTTTGTTTCTGTTCCGCTCTAAAAAAAATATGGTAACCCCATTAGGTTTTACGGTTTTAAGTTAAATTAACTGATATATTGTTAATATACCAACCTATTAAAGTACTGAAATCTGTTTTTATCTTTGAAATACACTGACAAGCACCAAATAAAGGTAGTGATGAGAAAGTCACATTATGAACCTAAGCCCATTACAAGCAGATATTAAATATGAACATAAATAAAAGGTGCTCAGTGTCATTCACACAAACACTAAACACCATCATGGTGGCTCATTAAAGTGAAATATGCAATAAACATTAATTTAACAAGATTACATGTAAAATACAATCCTAATGAACATAACTGATAAGAAAAAGCTAGGAAGAAACAGTTATTTTAAAAAAAAGCATCAAATTCAAACAAAATTTGAAATGCCAGTTTACGTTTTTTGCCTGTAAATTTTACAGGAATTTACCATTAACCATTTAACAGGTTATTACCTTAGCTTTTTCACAGATTTTTACTGTTAAAATCACAGCCATGTTTTTACAGTGTAGGCACTTGTTTAAACATGCCTACATTCATATAGAATATTGTATCAAACGAATTTATATGGGGAAAAATGTAACTTCATAGTGGACTATCAAATCATGGTAGGTACTACCAATTTAGCCAATTGCAAGGCTTCTGCAAGCAGTGCAAATAGCTAATTATGCCCATCTGAGTCAACAAGACGTTAAAATAGTGAAGGAAGGGCATGAATAACAAAGTGTAACACAGACCAGGAAAGAGGCAGGAAGTGTGACAGGGACTAAAGTGAAGAATGCAGAAAGACAGGCAAAGAAAGATACAGAATGGTAAAGCGAGACAAAAAAAAAACAAGTGAGCCAGGAAGTAAAGCAAAGAATGAAGTTTGAAGTGAAAAAGAAAATAAAGTTAGGGAGTGAGACAAGAAACAAGCCAGTACGTGAAGCAGGAAATGCGGCAGGATATAAGACAAACTTTGAGACAGGAAGTAAACGGAAGTAACACAGCGAGTGATACAGGAAATAAGACAATAAGAGAGGCAAAAAGTAAGACAGGGATTCAGGCAAGGTAATGAGAAAGGGAGGAAGTGAAAAGTAAAAGAAAGTAATATGAGGCAGGAAATAAGACACCAGTTGGATCCCAAATGACGTACTATACCATGTGCATTTCCACTATGCACTTTGTGCAGTACCCTGAAGTGTAGTCATTTTTATGTTTATTTAATTTTGTCATCAAGTATTTGATAGCCCTGCCTCTTCTGCAAAGTATTTACAGCTATGACTGCTTTGCGCATGATCTCTCCAGCATGTCACTTTTTTATGGTTAATTAGGTGCGTAATCTGGAATTTGAAGTGCACTTTTTCTTTTTTTAATTTTCAGTGAAATCTCGACGGGGAAAAAATGGGATGCGCAAATTGGGATAAACTCGAATTTCCTCATTCGTAAGTCGTTTAAGATAAAAGCATCTACTAAAAGAATAAATTAATAAATGAGTGAGACAGTGAGACAGGTGGATTGATGTAGGAAGCAAGACAACTGTGTGGTATGATGTGAGGTAGCAAGAAAGCAGAGAGAGAAGCGAAGAATAAAGCAGGAGTTTTGTCGCTAATGAAGTTCTATGCATTATGATCTCTACCACCTACTGCAGGTGTGTTTGATTAAGGTTGGAGCTAAACTCCTCCAGGACCGGATTTGCCCATCCCTGACGTAGCGTATGAATTTAATAAAGGTATTTTGTCTTCCATCCTCAGACAGCTCCTTCTGCTTTGGAAGGAAAGTTGAGCGCATGAAGTGTCCGATACTCCAAACTTATTTTTTGGCATATAAAGAGCATTTATTACTTTTTTGAATTTTTTTATGCGCACGCACTACTCACACTATTTATCCAATAAAATGGCACCGAATAGTGCATAAGTACATGAACTGGGACGGCAACATGACTGGAAGTAGGCAGAGGATGAAACGGGAAGTCAGGTAAGGAGCAAAGCAGTGCAAAACGCAGACAAAGCACACAGGCAGTGTGGAGAGCGGGTGAGAACAAGAGGACGAGGTGTGAGGTTGTTGTTAGGGACAGTCCTGCATCTCTGAATGTGTCGCCGAGTGTGTACGGGAGTGTGTGTTGTTGAGTGTGAAGGCCATGGAGATGCCAAATAGAGATGGAGATAGATGGAGTGAACAGGGGTGAGACTGAGTTATTGGCCATGATCAATACAGGGGGTCGCTGCCAAATGGGGAGTGTAATGATGGGTAATGATATGAGTCCAGAGAGATAGAAAGGCATTATGTGTGTGTGTGTGGTGAGCCTGCTGTCCATATAGCGCCTGCGCTTTCATTAATAGAACTCATTCATCGCACATCACGAAAATGGCTTAATACGCCCCCATAACATATAAATATATTTGCTACAATCACTCTATCTTTTTCCGTCTCTGTCCCGCAACATCCCTCACTCTCCCACTCTTGTTTTATTTCCTGCTGCCTCTCACTATTATTTTTCATCACCCCCTGTGCATCTCTGTGTTTGTCTGTTCATCTGTTTTTCAAATTAACCCGTCAAAAGACATTGCTCCGGGCAAGACAAAGCCTTGAATTGGTAAAACAAACGCAAGATCACATGAACACACAAACGCACGCACACTTGCTCTAAGAATTCGCACACACACACTCAGAATACGTCATCAACGTGCACACCGCCGATCTACTGACTCTTAAATAGTTACCACAGCAACATGAAGAGGACAGGAATAATGCATTCTGCAGCACCGCTGTGTGATTTACATGCACTTTTTCTTTCCGCGCCGGTGAAACAGCCTCTCCATGCTCGCCTCGCACAAATACACCATTTGATAATCAAATGCTTGCTGTACTCTGACCTCCGTGGAGAAATAATGATAGCCACAGCCATATACTGTCAACACACAGTGAGTCAACTGTGCTGGAGCTGAAAGAGTCGTGGATAGATTTAGTGCTGGGAAAACTGCTGGTGAGAATGGGATCGTTAGTCAATAATGGGCAAGGAGGTCTGCGGTTAAAGCCAGTGGGCTGCCAATCAAACCGGCGGCCAATCACGACAGGCTCAGTTACAAACTAGAATGCGACGGGGTGAAAATCCCGGGTGGAGCTCGTTATGCAGCTCATTATGCGAGATGTGCATTGTCATTTAAATCACATTCGACGGCGGGCCTTATTACGAACCAATATGCAAACACTCTTCGGGTTTGATGTAAGCCGTTTGTTTGCAACAGCGACCATTAATTAATTTGGTAAACACCCTTAAGAATGCCATAATCCTCTACGACTGTAGAGTTCCTGCTGCATGAAGACTTGGATTGATAGTGCAAGAGCAAAAAACAAAACAAAAATATATTTTATTCATTCCATAGTTCCATTTCCAACACCTTTGTGCCATTGAAACCCGTTCGGCGAGCACGTCGAAGTCTCAGAGCTGATATATATTTTCCAAAGCATAAATAGTTTCAAGTCTCTGGATTTCACAGGCAGTGTTTTAAAATGTCTCCGTGAGGACGGCCAAGCAACAGAGGCCCCAGGAAAGAAATGAGAGGGCGAGTTTGCTTAATGGGAAGAGCTATTTTTACAGCTTTGATGTTCTCTGTACACATAGGCGCACAGCTTATACAAAAACAAATTATAAAAGATGACCGCTTCGCACAAACATTAAAAACATATTAGCAAAATAACTGGTCTGGGGAGGAAGGGGTGAGAGCGATTGAGATCGTGCGGATTCATTTTCAAATTCACAAGAATGCAGCAAACTTCTGACAGAGTTAGAGGTGTGTATTCACGTGCAACAATACAACATTTATTGTATTTTGAAACGATCGATAAATAAAAGCACTAACGCTCAAACGCAGCATGGGCGAAGCGCAGAGATTTTAACAAGTTGCTTCTCTTTGAAACCTGTGGTAATCTCTGTTTGTGGTGTACGCTCCGCGGGTAGCCCATATCGTAAAACACGGGGGTAGAGAAGAAGGTCAAGGAAAATAAAAGGGTAAGAGATTTCTTTAGAGAGGAACCATAATCTGTTTGAATTGAGGACCGGATTGCTTTCGCTGCGCATGGCGAAATAACTCCGTAATTCAAAATAGAGATGTTCACAACCGCTGGGAAAACTAGCCTTGATCTTCTCCTAGTTCCCAGACGATGGATGTGTTTTTCCCAGCATATCATCGACTGCAACCTCTACAAACCGGACAAACAAGATTACAAAGTTTTTCTTGCAGTTGAAGTTATGTAGGCCATCAATAGTAGTAGAATATCCGTATCAAAGCCGTAGAGGAGAAAAAAGCTATCACATTTTGTACTAATCTGTCAATTACAGTAGAGTCACAATATATTAGTCACACACTACAAAACACTAACTTTGGTTCATATTTATGCTGTTTTGTACGAAATTGCATTGGTTATTTCAGCTTTCCATTACCATTTTTACCACCAAGAACCTCTTCATTTGTATCAGCCGCCCTGTTCACAGTTCTCCTGCCTTTTTATTTCTACCACTTTTCCTACTCTCGCGGCTCCTTAGTTCCTGTGACCTTATTAGATGCCAAAGAAAACGCAAACTACTAATTTAAGGTATTGCTATTTGTGTTCTGTGTAATGGGAAGTATTGGAACACATGCACCGCATATGTCAAGGTAAGTATGTTTCTATATGTACTCATAATTATGAATCAAAACATTAATAGGTAGATTAAGAAATATAAATGCTAATCAAACAACGCATAGGATAATGAAACACCTCAGAGGCTCTGGTGTGTGGTGGATAATGGCTTCATGTTTGCTCAGGGAAAGTCTGAGAAATTAAGTGTCAACACTATAGGTGCTGGTCGCACAACTAAAAAGGGACTTGAAGCCACCATGAAATGGTTTTGCTGGGTACAGTTTTTGAAAAAGTTAGTACGCTTTTTAGTGGTTAAAAAGCAGGATGGACACCGTTCCTCGGCCAAGTGCATTTGGGTGAAGTAAAGCGTGGATTGAAAGATGCATACTGTAATGTACCTTTAAATAGTCGTTAACATGTTGTTACGTGACACAAACCACGTGCTTGATGATTTCAGGTGATATCAGGGCAAGGAGTGTGTAGAGCTAGCTGAACCATTAAAAATAGGATTATTTAAGATAGAAATTTGCACAGAATCAATTAGAGACAGGCAAGATGCATGCCGGTTGTAAATGTGTCAGAGTGTTATTTGAGTTGCTCTGATGTAAAAAACTAATAATAATAATATATAAATAAATAAATAAAACATGTCTATATTAAACTAAAAATGTGTCGGGTTGTGTGACTCTTCCCTTAACGTTTTTCACCTTTGTTCATTGATTCACATTTTTAATTTACTTCTTTAATGGGTCTAAACATTAAATCATTTATAACTAATGAAAGCTGTGAAAGACAGTGTGAAAAATACATTAGACAGCACTGTTGGAACAGAAGTGAGCTGAGTGATAAAGCAAGGGTAAATTCAGGTGAAATATGGGAACAAAATGGACGAGTAAAAGACAAACAGAGGAAAAAGAGAACCAGAGGGGTTATTTAGTTGGGGGGGGGAAAGTGCTGAAATCATAGCAAACAAAATGACTGTAGTCACTCCGGACTGACCTCACACCAAAGTCAGTCGATTTGGATTTCACTGCTGGGTTATGGATATATATATTTATATACACAATTCTTGCTGGAGCACACATTAAAGGCAACCACCAGTATATGTAAGCATTTACAAATGCACACTTTTGCCAGACACATTGAGTCTCTCTCCATCGCGATATTAAATTCTGTAGTATATATTTACCAGTGCAAGATCACAGCACTAATGCATTTATACGCGCCTGGCCATGCGCACACACACACACAAGCGCGCGCACACAGCACAACTGGGTTTAATCTGCTCCAGTATTTATTCCCCACTTTCTTCCAGGATGGAATAGATTGTGACATTACGCACACTGGCTGCCGTAGCATCGTGCCTGCCTGCAGCTTCATTGGGTGGGTGGGGGCAGCAAGGTTGCAGGCAGCAATATTAAACCATCAATCACCTCTCCAAATTAGGGCTTTTACGTCAAAGCAACATTAACAACACACCCACCCACAGGTACAAGCCGGGTGCGAGGACAAAAACTCATATCATCACAACTCTGCTAAACGGCGGCCCTCGAACACGCACACGCGCATATCGCGCTCGCCACAGAAGCACAAATAACAGTAATTAGGAGTGAAATTAATCATAATAAATCATTAGAGGTACAACAGTTGTTTTCGACTTCCACGAAAAAGACAGGCACTAAATATAATAAATCTGTTTTGACACAGGGTTATTGCAGGGAGAACTTTACAATGGCAACATTATAGCGGGCAATAAATAGCAAGCAATTGCAAATCGTTTGTCCTTTTCAGTGTGTACGGTGACACGCGGCGAGTGGTTTAAATATAATCTGCCGCTCACAAACATTACCCACGGCAAACTAACAGAGAGGAGCGTGAGTCAGTAATGTGTCCATTTTCCTATTTTTCATGTTTCATCATAAAAACATCTGGCTCATCAATGAGCCGACGAGCGCATTAAGAAGCACAGAGCAGAAGAAATGAAATCGGATAGAAAAGCCGCGAGAAGGAATGAGCTGCATAGGGAGGGGGACAAACGAGCCATTGAAATACATTCGTTCTAATTAGCAACAGCAGGGGTACGAGCGGGAGAGCTGCGTCCACATCATCCTCCATTAACACTGTTTACTTACTTACAGGCTCATTACGTGCAGAGGAGTAAAATCAACTGCAGAAATAAAGCACTACACACTCGTATATGCCCCAGCGACGCTGGAGAGCAAGCAGAGCGACGCAACATGACAAAACTACAAGTACTTGAAAGCTGAAGTGCGTTTTTTTTTTGTCCCTAAATGGTGCTGCAGAAAAGTGGTTGTTTTCAAACAGGTTTCCCAAACACTGGCTCCATCTGTTATTGGTCCAAATGGCCACGCCCAAACCTCACACTATTGGTTGAGTGGTTGTTGCTGGGGCAGGCTGGCTGGGATTAGCAAATAAACAAAGCAATGTTTTGATCACACCACAGAGACCATGCTTACACTTTTCCAACGGCTCACATTAAAAATCAGTGATAACCTATCTGTACTGTTAAAAAAAAATGCACGTGATAATATCATAAATAAAACAAGTAAAAGAAAACGATAAGTCGGTATTATCATTTCCTTTTTTGCTCATCAATACGGCTTGTATAAACACATCAATGAGTCTTTGATTACTTATTTTTTACATTACATCAGAGTAACATGTTAACCTACATTTGCTACTTATTTGCATAAAATAGCACAATCTCCTGAAATCTCAGACTCTCGTGGAAAAAGAATGGATTCTAATCACTTCATCAGGTGAAATTGCAGTCAGTGTGAAAGCACTAGCAGCACGAGCCTAACAGTCTACATTCGCACTGGGAGTGGCCATGTCACTGCTCATTTGCATAAAAGTAAACTCAGCTCAATTTTGTTGCATCACCGATGGTCGCAGTCGCTCGCGTCACCTCAGAACCCTCATTGCCGGCGTACATAGCTGTCAGTGTGAACGCCCCTTTAATCAATGAAGCTGTCTACGTTCCACACTTGCCGTGTAGACATTTTCGTTGATTATAACGTTCAAGTCTCGTTGCGTCCTGTCGCTCGCTTGCCATGTAGACAGGGGGATGTATCTGCTGCCTCTGTCTTTCAAACTGACAAAAGCCCTGTTCAAGCGTTCAGACATATATGAGCTTCCTGTCTCTCTCTCTCATTCTTTTCCTACTCTTTTTTACTTTCGCACATATACATACCCCCTACCTGCTTCTGCCTCACTCTCCTCGCCGGTGAAATTGGTATTCTGCTTTCTCTCTTCACAGTGTGCGTGACTAACTCAAAGAGGAATGAAAAGCATATTTTATGACTCCTATTCAAGAAAGTCTCCTCCATCCTCTCCTCTCCTGTCTCGCTCTGTTCTGGGCCTGTGATAATGAAAGTTAATTAGGCTTCCATGTCTTGCTGCAAAGCACTGAGTTGCCAGAAGAAATGTTGAACAGACAGACAGCATCCAAGTGCCAGGATCAGATCAGATATATTCCACCAGACTTAACTGTAAACACAACTTCAGCCAAGCATTTCTGGGCAGATTCCCCCTCAGCACGAGCTAATCAAGACAAAACCCACATCGTAGCTGGAATAATCCTCCAACATTATGGAATTATTTCGGTATGGCTCTGTAAGAACATTGCGATCTTCTTCTTACTTGTTAGAAAGATAATTGCTCTGTTTTAATCTCTTTTATGCAATATTGTGGTGCAGACAGTGAGAAATTAGGTTTACGGAAAGCTAAGTGTGTGTGTTTTAATATTGCCACACTCCTAAGTATATTATTCGGTGAAACTAGCTCCATTTTGGTTACGTAACGTCTCACTGAAATGAGAGAAATTGGATGTGAAGTTACAATCGAAGTCTGAAACCACCAAAACACATTTAAGGACCCCAAGCAAGTTTGGAGAACACAATTTTCTTTCCTGCGTAAATGTATTTCACATTAAAACAGGAAGTTGGGACAAAACCAAGGGCTTTTTTAAGGCAGGTGCTGTTCACGCGCAAATGGTATGATAGTCTTTCTGCACTTTGTCTAGTGAAATATGCTAAATTATATACTTACAATATATGCTAATATTAGTAAAACACATTATTTGCATTTTTCTTTAAATTTCATAAATAGAGTGTTCTGTATGGAGGCCCTGAAGGGACATGGGGATGCAAAAAAATATGAGATGGGAGAAAACAATTACATTTAAAAGCTTTTGCTTTTGCTGTTAAAACTTATCGCATACTCTCGCAAAAGTATTGCTTCCCTCAAGAAACGTTGGATTCGCTTAAAAAAAAAAAGCATTAAAATGTTGTTTTCCTTCAAACCTTCCACATTATATCTATCACAAATGTTTTTGCGAGCAAACACAAAAGTTTTGTGAGAGAACGCAAGCGGTTTACAATAAAATATAAGCATTGACATTTAATTGTTCTTGTCAGCTGTCGAGGAGCTCCGTAGTAAAGGAATGCAGCTTAAAAAAAAACTAAAACGGCCTGAAATTGCTCTACTCAACCTAATTTATTACAAATAAGTGTATTCACGCATTATGCAGACTTGTCTTGCTTAGCTGACCACGAAACTCTGCTATAGACAAATGTTATTAATGAAGCAGCGGCTGAAGCAATGTTTTCTTTTCCTTTTCTCTCTGTCTATGTAACTCATTATGAGCTTATATGCTGTACTTGAAAAAATCATTACACGAGGTAAACATGTCTGGTTTCTCTAAACGGAAAGATCGCACATGTGGGCGAGCCAAAGAAAACATTTCTGCTTGTGCTCACAACTGATCTGATGGAGTCTCAAAGAACACGTAACACAAAAAGCACTATTCTCTAAGACAGTGAGCTAACTGACAGAGCATACAGCAGATGAGGAGACCTTGCTCGCCGTGACCTGTCTCAAGCCCACCAGTCTGAGGAAGAGTGACACCTAGTGGAGGCATACAGAACTTCAGCCTTCACCATCTCATGACTCGGAATCAGCGCCACTATAAAACACAGCTCTCCGGTTTATTTTAGCAGGTTTTATGGAAAGTGATTTAAGCTCCATGATTTATTTGTCATCCTGCTCAACATGTGGGAGGCAGACGATCTTCCACTCCCAAACAAGGCAATCATTTTCCATAAACCACTCGAAAGAATGAAACTAATAAAGCTCCCACAATGAACCACACATTCGAATCCTGAGATTTGAGCTCCTGTTACGAGCGAACGCATGATTTTGCACAGACGAAGGCTTGCATAGATAACATCAGACATTTTTCCAGGTATGTGATTGTCACTAGTGCTTTCTCCGTATCTGCAGAACTGTATTTGGCTTGTCAGCTGCCTCTTTCTGAGATGTAAAGAGTTTCTTTTGGCTTTGTTTCCATGGAGAAAAGATTTTTTTCATATAAAAAAAAAAAAAAAAGTTCTAGCCGTGTCACAGTTTGATGGATTCCCTTGTTATGGCTGTTTCCGGCCCCAGCTTTATGAGACAGTTAGCTCCCGCTACACACAACAGACGGCTCGGAGATGGGTGTCATTTGGAATCCGAGCACAACTGAGCCTTTCCACACACACACACACACTCTCTCCCTCTCTCTTTCCAAATATCCTGCTGTCCTGTCCACAAGCTGGCTCTGTTTTATTAATTAAAAGCAAATCACTCCTTCAAATGACTTTTTCCTTCATTTTTTTTCCCATAGGAGCGGATGATGAGGTGGTATTACATGGCCGGATCCCAATCAGAGAGAGAGGATCCAATCAATCACTCCGTTATCTGCGCTCGGCTCTTCTATTACTCGCGTGGCGGGCTACTAAGTCCTGGCTTGAAGCGTGTGTGTGTGTGTGAGTGCGAATGGCAGTTGCCGTGCCGATAGAGGAGCTGTCATTCGGGTGCCATAGATTAATGGGGGACCCGTCATGGTGTTTAATGTGTTTAATATGGGCCGCCGATGAGGCCGTTACACAGATGCCTCCTCTCGTCAACTACACCCTCTGAGTGATCACCTGAGATGCACACTGTGCCAAATGCACAGGGTTTAGCAGGTTAGCATGGGCAGTCAGAGCACAACATTTACACACTCATACAAAAACCATGAATTGTGAATAAATCATGATACAGCTCAGGATAGTCTCTAGCAGAGATAGAGCAACAGTCAAGTCATTTTTACTTAATTGAATATCCGTTTTGTGATATCGGACGATATCCGATATTACAAAACCGATATTCGAATAAGTTAAAATGTCTTGACCGTTGCTCTTATCTCTGCTACAGAATATCCATGATTTATTCACAATTTATGGTTTTTGTATGAGCGTGTAAATGTTGTGCTCTGAAACCCCCACCCCTACCTCAAACCTAGGCGTGTAAACCTCACCCCTACCTCAAACCTACCCACCTCTGAGCAATATAAACCTGTAAACACACACACAGGCAAATGCAGTCACAGGTATTTATTGCACAAACTAATCATAAACCAGCAGTATAAATACATTACAAACAAGTCGTGTCACATTCTAAGTCTTCTGAAGCCATACAAAGTCTTTATGCAAAGAAGTGAGTAAAACACAACTTTTTAAATCACTAAAAAGGATCCCGCTCCGTTAACGTGCTTACATCTCATTCAAAACATACCTCCATCCGTAGCACGACGCAATCGATCACGAGATACACAAGAGCCAATGGCATTTCTCAACCAACGCTGACTTAAGAATTCTTGTAGCGGCATTTTTTGAAATCGTGCATAGACAGCAGCGGCGCACAGGAAGTACATGGAAGACAGAGACAGCGTCTATTCCTCTCACAAATCAATCATTTTGCCTCAAAAGAATATTAATATTTTTCAAATAAATGATGATGGTAGTTGTATCTGCCTGTATCTGCTCAGGGGTTGAGTTATGTGCTCATAAATGTGTAAATAATATAATATAAATAAAACTGTTTTGACGGTTTACATTGAAAAATCACACCCCTACATATATGCAATAATGCCATTGTTTATACCCAAAATATCTTTTAATTATGACGATAAAATGATTGCGTCGGCATATTAACAGTAAGGGTTTCTTATTTAAAACAACAGAGGACCCTTCATGACGAAAAGTGACTAAAAAGTGTTATACTCACATTAGGTGGCTTTTCAGGCAATTCGAAAAAAGAAACATTTAGCAAAACTGTTAAAGGAAATTTGATCCCATTTATGAAAAGAAAAACGCTAAAGTTGGGCGCAATTACGTAATGTGAATGCAGCTTGTTAGCTAGACCCCATCACCCAACAAAACGCCAATAAAGGAATGATTTTCTTCTTTCAGACAAACACATTATGATTTTTTTTTTCTTTTATTTATCCTGTCTCTTTCAAGCTTGGTAATGCTGGTGGATAGTGGCCATTAATTTTGAAGCTCCATAAATTGCATACAGTATATCTGCAAGTACTGCATTGGAAAACTAACCTATATGCCTCCGGTGGGTTATCACATGTCCTCTTATGTCATATATCATAGGTCAAGTCAGAGGTCATCTCTCAGACTCTCTCGTGATTGCACATATGACTGTTGTTGTAAGTCTGTGATTTGAGTTATTTTAAAAATATAGGTTAGGGGTGGAGTTTGGTGCTTCAATAAAAGTTTGAAGTTCCATAAATCGGATATTTATGGGATAATCAGATAACCTATATGCTTTTGGGTGTTAGTTAAAATTAAAATAACAACTCAAATCACTGACTTACGGCAACAGTCATAAGCGCATCCGCGAGAGAGTCTGAGAGATGACCTCTGACATGACCTATGACGTATGACATAAAAAGGACATGTGATAACCCCCCGGAGGTGTATAGGTTAGTTTTCCAACACAGTACTTGCTGATATATGCAATTTATGGAGCTTCAAAATCATGGCAACTATCAACCAGCATTACCAAGCTTGGAGGAGCCAGGAAAGTTCATGTGAAAAGAGAAAGTCAGATACTCCTAGGATGGCTTGGGGGTGAGTAAAATTTTTGTTCATTTTTGTTCAGTTCATTTGGTTGAAGTATTCCTTTAACCTGTCGATTTGCTTGTGTCTAAATTAGAGGAGATCCTGCATCTATGTACGTTCCAACATCTGTCCGAAATTCGTCCATTAACTGAGAGCATTCTGTTAGTGAGGACCAGCACCGTATTAATTCCCCAGCACACATGATGGTTCCATGGGCCATAAGAGTGCAGAGACTTCAGCAGCTGAGAGAAGGAAGTGTACGAGACGGCGGTGGCAACGGAGAATGAATGTCTATATGTGTTCTGTCACCCGTTACTAGCTACAAGCTTTCCCGCATTGATTCGTCGCTCAGCTACACGAACAAATATGGCACCACTCAAAGCGTACACACAAACACACACACACATCTGCGCACCCACCGCCCACTGCCTGAGTAAAATTCAGTTTCAGCGATGACCTGTAAGGCGGACATTTTGACCTCTCTCCGGGAAAGAGTTTGAGTCGAGGTGTCAGAGAAAATGGGAGCGATCACGGAGCCGTGGCAGTTTGTAGCGCAGGCAGCAGCTGCTGAAGGTGTGATGGGTGTATTTCTGTATCTGGAGAGCTGTAATGGGAGACACTCGCACCTTTCAATCGTCTCCCCACAACAGGGCCTGGATAATGAACGTGTCAACTGTTAACATTCCTGCAATGTGACTCCTCTCCTCCACCTCCTTCTCTCTGTCTGCATCTCTCATATTCTGCCTACCTCCTTATCCTATTGGCTCTCTCTCTTGCTCCCACTTGCTAATTTTCACTTCTCTGTCTCTGTCTCTCTCCGCCAACCTCCCACTTCCTCCCAGCACATTTCACTCTCCCTCTCCTCGCCCCATCTATCACCTCCCCCTACAATGTTCTCATTTAATCTTTCCCTCCAGAAATGCGTTCAGCTCCAATCATCTCAGATCACCTCGGATGACTTAGTGCTGTTGTTGCCACTATTACGGCTGATATTACCTGGGCTTTCTCACAACTGCTGATAAGTATGTTAGAAACCTCTATCGTCTCCATGTCAGGACCTCTTCACCAGAAGAGACCGCTTAAGGCTCAACAAAGCCAGAGCTACGGCTCATTTCTCTTTGTTTGCGTCCCTGTGTCGAGGGCCCATGACACATTGCACCTGCCGTGTGAAGCACATCTGTGTGGACAAATCTGTCCCTGTTGCCATAGCTCACCTGATTTTTTTTAAACAGTTGCTTTTAAGAATGACGAGAATTTGTTTGTTTTTTTTATTTAAAAATGTACATGCCCTTGTAAACTTCAGTCAAATAGATTGACTTGTCCTTTTTCTGCACCAGTATGTCTTCTCTGATTGCCCAAAATTCCAATGGACAAAATCTAGTCCCGCCCAATATTTTGTTTTTTTCTGAGAAACCGTTATACTCGGATATGCCACAATAGGAGCTTTAGGAATAGGACTTTAAGTAAACAAAACTTCATGTGAAAAGACTTCCTGTTGATCATGGAAGCAGTAATTCATCAAATGATGGAGAGGATCTTCATACAAGATGGATAATTGTTACATTTTTGACAGCTGTGGCACACCCAGCTGGCATTTTAACGTGGAGTCAGCGTTGAATCAACGTCAGGGGTCAGTGTTGAATAAACGTTGGATTTTGT
>JAUMHP010000043.1:4901401-4919427 GCA_032361065.1 Enteromius trimaculatus | reverse complement strand
TATTCAACGTTGTTTTGACGTTGAATGAATGTTTTTTCATAAACTGACATTATTTCAACCAAATTTAAACGTTTAAGGTCGGTCGAATGCTAGCTGGGCAGTAATGTTTAGTAATGGAGAGCTAAAACAATGCAGACAATGTATGCAAATAAACCATGCTTTTGGTGGGTGCAGTTCAATTGTTAGTCAATCTCCCCACCCAAACTCTGTGACAAATATGTATCTTTAATATGCAATGTCCTTTAAACCTGTCTACAAATTTGCATTTTAACATTGCTTTCAAAAGAATAGCAAGTGTAAAATAGACTAGCACAAAAGCAGATATAAAAGAGAAAAGTAGAGATTTTAAAGTACATATATAACAATTCCATATGTTTGTGGCTGAGCAAGTACAAGTGGAAGGTGTATGCTCAGGTTTTTTTTGAAAGTTGTGATGGTTTCAACAGATGCCCCTTTTAATAATTTTTTAATGCAGTGTGTAACAAAGCTCTAAGTGAATGAAAACAAAGTTTTAAATTGAAAAGTGTACCGTGCATAAAGTTAAGGCCCCAAATTACTTCGAACGAAATTGAAGAACGAACTGAAATTACATAATTTCAAATAAATCAGGCTAAGTTTGTTTTGGTAGTTTGAATCGGCTAACCAAAGCAAACTTTTTGGGGAGTTTGTTTTGGTTCCTAAACACCTTTAAGGTACCGTTGGTCTGAGGCGGTTACACAATCAGTGGATGTGTTTTAAAACTGCACCTTCTTTGACAATGGATTTTTTACTCAATCACTCACTTTTGGGAATCTTTGAACAGAAAGGTTAAGTGTTTTTTGAACGTTCATGCATATTAACCTATATGTTATATTGGGAAACACCCAAACCCAAAATATGAACCTTTCAAATCCCACAATAGGGCCACTTTAAGACAGTGGGAGTGAAGGTTTAGTAAATCGTCTTTGCAAAATTAGTCTAATTCACCAAAAAATGTGAGTGATTCACCAACTCAAGTGATTTGTTTGTGAACTGGATATTACTTTATGCTCAACTAATCAATTGCTAATCAGTTACTACTACATTTCCAGATATATGGACAAAACACGATGGTGCTCAGTCAGACTTTTCAAATGTTCAAAAGTAAAAAAGACAAGGTTGGGTGGACGAATGTTCTTTGGGCTGAAGGGTGACAGTTAATATTACATGTTCTCAGAGGTGACATGAGCCCCCACGGAGCAGGTGCTAAGTGCGTGTTGAGTCACCATTGCCTTGTGCGGGTGGGTGAAAATGCCATTTACCTGAGCCAATCGCAAAGAGCCTACTCGCCTTCTCCCGGTGGGCAGTCCAGACTCATTTAACAGCTGTTCCCCCTCTGTCTATCTCTGGCTCTCTGGAGATCATGAGATCCATCACTGACCAGGCACCTGCAGAGGCCATGGGTTAAGTTTGCATTATAGCGAATCCCCATGATTCCAGCTCACTGAACTCAATCTTGTTTAATATATAAAGATGTGCTTTTTAATTATCTTCATGTCATGTTACATTTCCGCCGCAGCACCTGGGAGAGAAAGGCGATGCGTCACTGCACTTCCTCATCTCCTTTGTTCTCTCTTTCCCATTTTGCGCTCTCTTTCCTTGATTTTTCCATCTTTTTCTTGATTTGATTGTCTCTCCGCCTGCGGCCCCCCTCCCAGTCTTCTTTTGTCATGTCCGATCTTTCCCATCTGTGCCGCAATTCATGCAACACTTATTCAGACCCGGCCTGTTAATGCAAGTGATAATGAAACAAGTGCAGCCTGGCGTACAACCCCAAAAATCATGCGAAATATTTCTGTTCTAACACCTCGCATCTCGCTCTCAATCTCACACGCCCGTATCCTGGACATGGGGCGAGAGTATTTTCCTTCCTCATGTGTTGATCGCTCTCTCCCAGGAATTGTATCATAACACTAATCACTGTCTGCTTCGGAATGACAGCGTTCCCCGCCGACAAGGGAATAAAGGGAATACCTGGCTAATTACTCCCTTGTAAGCTTGGACCTGCTGAGGGTCTAATGAGCGTGCACGAGTCTACCGTTGAGATCTGATTTCAGATGAGAAAAAAAGAAGTGTCAAGTTAGCTGGAGAGGGCCAGAGGAGGTGAACTTGTCTCCCTTGATGTGCACTTAATTGACAGGAAGCCAATGTGCGGGAAGAAATCCCCAAGAGCAATTATTAATAATAGAAGACGGAGAAATATTTATACACACAGAAAAACCTGATCTAGCGGCTTTCCTTTCGCTGGCTCACCTGCCTCCGTCCTGTTACATTTCTTGGCATTCACTGGTGCACCTCACCATGCCTTGCCTATTCAAGTCGTTTAATGTGAAAAACACGCCGGTGCTGTCCGTTCCTGGCGGAAAATAGAGTTCTTTGCGGGAGAGAACACATGGCGGAACTGCCGGGGACATGTGAGACAGCTGGGGTAGTCGGCCAGCAAAGGCGTTTAACCTCGAGACACCTGAAATGGACCTGATACTCTCGTGTAATTTCACCTGGAAAGCGGTTTGAATATTCTATCTGAATTCCGCATGAAGAGTTCAAAAGTTTGAACACTTCACGCCCATTTTTGCATTCCCAGAGAGCAGTCAGGAAGGAAATAACTCGATTTCTCTGTAAGCTTCGAAAAGAAGGCAGAGCGCTGCGACTGTAACAGATGTTACGATGTATTTTGGTTTCTATTTGCGGCTGAGGCCTTAATACCAAATTACAGTTTACTCTAATGGAAGATTGGCTCAATTTTCTGGCCATTGAATGGGCCAGCTGGAACAGATGTTGAGCGCGTGAGATTGTTTATGGATTGCTTGTGTTTGTTTGCTGCCTTGTTATGCGCATCTTTCCTCTTGTTAACAGGTTTATGGTTAGTGGGTGTTGCAGCACACTGTGTCCGTGCAGGATTTGGAATGTCGTTTCATGGTGTTTGGGCATAACAAGGTATGAAGAACGGAATTTTATGGGAACATCCCTTTATGAGAGGCAACATCGGCGCGTCTGGAGATGTGATTTGTACAAAGAAGCTGAGATCTCAGCTTAGCCCACACACACTGAATATTCTAGGACAACAGAGGTGGGAGTTAGAATAGTTTTCCCCAACAGATGAGGCTTTTGTTGGCGCTACAACACCTGCCTGCCAGTCTACCTGCCTGTCCGCCTGTCTTTTCGACTGCTGCTTCATTTTGTCGCTCTGCCTTCAGCATTAATATTTGAGTTTGGAGGATTCAAAGTCCGACTCTCCATATGTTGTTGCTAGTGAATGCAGATGTTTGCTGGCTAACAAATCTTGGCTTGAAAGGCATGTGTTGCGCAGTGTATGGAAATCCAGGTTTGACGTGAATGGCAGTGTGATGCGGCTTTGTGGAGGAAAAGAGGGTGCAGTTTATAAAGGGACTTTACACCTCCACACACAAAGAACTTTTCACTTAGCGATCTCCTTAGGGAACACTTTACAACAACATATTATCTCCCCAACTCTTCTCTTCCTCTCTCTCTCTCTCTCTCTCTCTCTTTCTCCCACCATCTTCTCTCGCTCTCCCTTTCAGGGGTAGCTATCTAATTCTGTGTATTAAAAAGTGCCTGCGGTTCTTAGCTGTTGAATATTTCATGCCTTTTAATTTTTTCTTGCTGCTAAGAGTAACTTTAACAGTCATTCTCTTTCTCTCCCGCCCATCCCTCAAACCCACCGTGGAATTACATTTAGATTCATACATACATTTCATAGTGCCGGTAATCTGTAAAACAAACCCAGCCCTGTATGGTGGAAATGAACGATATATCACACAGAAATCTGTGTCTATGTACGATCACTTCACAATTAACACTGTGTGATATTTAGAGTGGTATGAACAACAAAAACCAAGCCGAACAGAAGCGTCAAACGACTAATGAATATGAATATGGTAAACCACCGTAAAACAACAAAAATCCAATTTTTAAAAACAATTCTGTTATCTAAAACACTGTATGATTAACACATGAAAAAACATACTAACACATGTGTTAACATATCTTAATTTGATTTAGATTTTGGCTTCAATTGTATAAAAAAATTACAGTTGAATATGTTAAAATTACAAACTAATTTGAAATGAAATTAGCAAAAACGTCATAATTTTAACTTAGACAACTATACTGTACTTAATCTGTTTAGGTTTTGCCAAAAGCGTCTCACAGCCAAATGGTCCCAAAATCGTGCTAATTCATACAAATTTGTATGACCTTGTCTAAAACCCCATGATGGGTAGGTTTAGGGGCGGGTTTGGTTTAGGTCATTTGTACAAATTCATATGAATTGGCTCGTAAAATACGTACAATTTAGAAGAAATTTCTACGAATTAGCCACCTCCTAAAACATGTACGAACTGCTGTGAGATTAGGTTGGTTTTGCTACTTATAAATTTTATATAATAGATTTTACACATTTACTGTACATAAATGTAAAATAAAACGGCTCAGTATGACCATTTTTTCCTTTTACAGATCATTTGCTGAAAATAAAAAGGAGTTTCAGACACAATTTTGTACCCAATTTGTGGAAAGCGGCTAAATATATCTTAGCAGTGGATTTAAAATCATAGTGCCTAATTCTAAAAGAAGCTTGTTTGAAGAGTTCTATTGGATGTGCCTAGCATGTGCATAAACGTTCAAAGCTTTATAATCGCCACTGTGATTAAAATGAACGCCAAGTTATGTCTGGCATATTAATGAAACATGAGCGCGAGGCCAGTGTGTGTGCCTGAGTCTCAGCGGTCCATCCCCTCCTTATGAATGGAGGGATACACGCCAATCAAATAAAAGATGGGGTTGAAAATCTAATTAAAGTACATTTAATTACTTACTTACTTTCTCCTTCAATGGAGCCTGGTTGTCTGTGTATGTGAGTTATTCTCTCCTCAGGTCATGGAACTCGGATAAGAGGTCAAGATGACTTCTACGCATGTTCTGAAGAATCAAGAATCAACTGTGACGTTTATGTATTAGAGATTTTGTCAATCCAGTTCTAGCCTGTATTTCTATGCATATTCCATATACTGTGTGTAATCAGCCATATTGATAAAACGTTTTATTGGGCTAGGTAGCCTTGAAGCATACTGGTGGAGTGTGTGTGTCTTTTCTCCGGGAAGCAGAGAAGAATATATTGTCCGTCTGCTGTCTGAGTGACATATTTGGGCTGGTCCGGATGGCCTGACGCCCAAATTATCATCTTCTTCACCTTGGGATGTGCAGACGACCATACGTGGACGTCTCTAATATTATCTAGCTTTTGAAAACTAATCAGAATGATGACACCTAGGGTCTTTAACTGTTATTTTCCCATCAGCTTCCCCAAGCACCCCTTGGTTTAACCTGTTAGTGTGCTAATGACTTCTGAACGTGTTACAGTATTTTCCTCTGTTTAAGTAAACTCTGCGTTCTTGATTTAATCTGGCTAGTATTGCATTGAGTATTTGCGAAAGAGAAAATAGGAAAATAGCCATATGAGCCCATCATGCTCTTTCTTATGAAAGTTTGATTGGACCTTGAACGGGATGTGGCCCGCATGAGCAGCATCCAGTCTTTAGCAGTGCTTTCAGTCTCATTACAGGCTGATTGATCACCTGAGCTGCCAGCATCAGTTCTCCTCTACAGTATGTAATTACACTGTAAAAATAATATTCATTGAGGCAAACACACAGACCCCAGGCAACACAAAGACTCAGTGGGCATTCGGAGGGTAAATAACTCTAGAAGAAAGGAGATTTCGAGCAAAAACTTGAAGAGAAAGTCAACCCGGTAACAGCCTCTGGTTGATAGAATCGCATCCATGGCTTGTTGCTGTAGTTTGTTTATAAGACGCTGTTTTGCAGACCGTTTCATCATAATGATTAAACTCATATGATATTCAAAGGATCATCCCCTAGGAATCATCAAGGGGACAGCATTACTAAAATACGCAAAGCATTTTTCTTTTGGTAATAGCAGAGGGTGGACTTCGGGGTTTAAACCCAAATGTTTATTTATTTATTTTTTTTTTTGTATAAATTTCTCTATGCATGATCATTTTTTGTCAGTCATGAAATACTTCAGATCTGCAATTCTGCTCTATAAATCAGATGTAGTCTCACGAGCCAGACTTCGACTACTGGCATTGTGTCTGGTGCATATTGATGTTTATTCTGCAACAAAGTGAAAGCTCATTTGAATGATGCTGCAGCTTTTTGTTCTGCAGTGAACACCAGAGAAATTAGAGGAACCTGCTTGTTGATTTTTCTTTGACTGAAGTATCCTTGCATACATATGTAAGAAGTAGGAATTAAAAAGCATTTTTATGTTCGCGGAAACTTGCGGTTTGTTCAAAACTCATTTTTAAGTGACGGTGGCTGGAACCTTGAAAACTATATCAAAAGCAGGTAAATATACGGAATATCCTACAGAGATTTTGGGGTAAAGAAATGAATACGCCTATTCAATCAAGAATATTTTAAGGCCCGGTTTCACAAACGGGGCTTAGCTTAGTCCAGGACTAGGCATTTGTTTAATTAAGACATTTAAGCAACTTTTACAAAAAATCTTTATAAGAAAATATTACAGGTGTGCATATTAACACAGAACAATGACACTGACATGTTTTAAGATTTGTCAGGGCAAGATATTTTCGTTTTGAGACAGCTCAAACATGCAATTTAGTCTGGGACTAGCTTAAGCCTTGTCTGTGAAACGGGGGATAAATTGATCTAAAGTGATATTAAAGATAGCAAATGAATAGGGCTCTTTTGAACTCTCTTTTTCTCAAAGACTCCTATTATAAGCAACATAACAATTCTCAACATTAAACCCTTTAAATATAATAAGAAATGTTTCTTGACAAATCCGCATATTAGATTGATTTCTGAAGGATCGTGCGACATTTAAGACTGAAGTAAAGATCGGCTTTGCAACAGGAATAAATTGACACAATATGTTACGATATTACGGCTTGGTGTGCAAATAAAGCTAAAGGCACAGCTGATCTGATCTACGATCACATCTAAGACAGAATAATTTATAATACATGTGAATGACATCTCGTAGATTCAGCGTTTTATAAAGTTTACTGTATTCCAATTTTTATCAAAAGACAGCACCACACACAAAGGTCTGGGCTAAGCTCTAAATATCCTCTTAACCTAGAACCACCCATGGCAGACTGTACTATTGTTCCTTAATTGGAATGCAACATATTTTGTTGTATTAGTCAATCAACAGTGCACCACTAATTGTGGGTTCGGTACGCCATCAATATTCATAAACACAATCCATACTGCCGCATGGATGTTACAAGAATGAGATTAATTTCCCATTTCTTACTCCTTTTCTTGCGGAAAGAAGTAATTATTAGTAGTATTATTTTAAAAAATGCCTTCACTGTTGTTCCTTTGGCATTTGTATTCAACCTCCATGCAATATAATACGGCAGCAAATAACCTCATCATTAAGTCCATATCAGCCATGAACATGCTTCATTGTTTAGAGACACGTTTTGGTTTTTTTTTCCCTTCACAAAATAATGGAACTTCTGGTAGATAATGCGTCCGTTTGAAGAAAAGACCAGGGAGTGTCAAGCTGAATGTAATGATTTCATAAATGTAAATTCAAGCAAGATTATACTTCCCCACACCAGTTACCAGGGTTTGGCCCTTAGTTACGAAATTAGTTATTCATGAGTGAAACCTTTAGAAAAGGTGACAGAAATGAATTATTAATAGCCAATAGGTCCGGACCAGGACAATATATCTCCTTCTTCCCCTTCGCCACATTATTAATTAGTCATTTAAGTGTCATAAATAAGCAATATGGATGGAGGGTGCGGGAGTTGCATGATTACATACTAATTACCCAATCAGAGGTGCGCTAATTAATTTCTCCACTCACGTGAGTACGGACTGGTGTACAGTTTATCATGATCAGATCGAACAGTGCATGGTAGTCTCATTTAACAAGACATCTGACTACTGAAACAGAAGCTGATCCACTTTGTAGCTTATTCTGGCCTGTTTAGAAAGAAACCGGCTGACTAACATGTAAAATGACCAAGCAGAGCTTTCTTTTCATTGCCATGTTTAGAGATGAGCTCCCTGAAAGTTTTTATCTAAGCATGCTCAAGGTTATACATTTATTCGTTTAGCAGACGCTATCATTCAACAACTGCTTCAGCATAATCAAGGATATCTTGAGCGTCTTAAATGTAACTCTTGAATATATTTTACATTAAAATTACAAAGAGAAGTCCTTATACAGCTTGGTCTCTGTGCAGATCAGTAACATCCTGCGCACTTAAAATAGGGAATAGTTTGAAAGCCGGGACAGAACATAGTATCTGACACACAGCGCAGGTAAAATGGTAGTGTATATCAGAGGGATGGCTGAACTGATGTCAGAGCAGGACTTCCTGCTGGGAAGATGGCAATAAATATGCACTAGCGCGAAAGAGAAAGACAGAGAAAAAGAGAGGCAATGTTCAAAACAGCATACTACCGTACAATTATTCCTACAAAATAGTACAAGAGTGGTCACTGCATATACAACAATGCAATGCCCATGACATTGGATCCAAAATTCACTATTAGATGGTATTTTTTTTATGAATGGGTGGGGTGAGCAGTAGCTCATTATCATTTAAAGGGACATGCCCTGAAAAAAATGTTTTTTGACTAAGTAAAAGGTGTTGTTTTACATAACCGACATACATAACATAAGTGCATTGCAGACATTTATTGAAGACACCATAAGAACCATACCAACCCATTTATCCCTCCATTTGTAATATGTTTAAGTAATTTTATCCACAACTTCACCTTTCTTGACTGCTAAATGTTAAAGGTGCCATAGAATGGCAAACTTTATTTACCTTGGTATAGTTCAATAATAACAGTTCTGTACAAATGACATACCATGAGTTTCAAACACCAATGTTTCCTCCCTCTTGTGTAAATCTTCTGCATGAAAAAGACCACTGAAAAACAGGTGAATCAGAACATGACACATACTGTGACAGTCGGGATCACTACGCCCCCAACATTTGCATAACGTACTGTATTACATGCCTATGCTAGGCCATCCACCAGCCGAACCAACACAACCCAATCACCAGATGTTCTGCAGGTATCGTGAAGAAACAAGCGAGGACAATAGCGAAAATTGCAGAGCATGGAAATTAACGTTATGTTCCAGGCTGTGCAGAGGGAAGTGAAGTGCAGGGTTGGGTTGGTGTCTGTATGTACAGTACGGCACAGAAAACAAATAACATATTCCAATAAAAAAAATGCGAGCCACTAAAGGAACATTGTTAGCTTGCTAGCAGTAGCATGTTACATTACATTTACAGTATAATTACTCAATGATTTAACTGCGGGAGAAAGTACTGAAATATATATCCCTGTCTTTTCTTCCTGCTGTGAGCTATTGAAACTAGCTATGAAACAGCCAATCAGAGCAAAGCTCAACATTATTATTCATGACCCTTCCAAAAAAGGTGAAAACAGACCATTTCATTCTAAAGTTAGGGTTGTAAATGGACATGTAAAACTATCAGTTATCATTGCAATCCATCTTAATGTTCAGCTGTTCAGGAATTTGCAAACTGTAACCGTAACCATAAACTACTTCTCATTCTCAGAGTCACAAAGGAATGACACCATGACAGCATTGATTGGCTCTGATTGAAAGACAATTCTGACCTGTGATGTCATGAAACATAAGCCCTACTCGCATCATGTTTTCAAACACTTGCATTCTAAATATAGTTAAAGCTTGAGACAGAGCAGATGAGATATGAGATGATATAAGAAAAGGATGGATGCTCTTACTCGTACACTCCAATGCTGATTGAGTTTTTTCTGATTCACACACACACACACTCACACTCTAATTAAAGGTTAAGCCGATTCCACCACAGTCTGATAGCACTGAGAGGCAGAGGATGTACCATTTTAAAAAACCCAGTAATTAATGCTGCTCACTCTGCAATCATACGAGAAAAAGGTTGAAAGGCGCAAAAGACTAAATATACGCTCAAATAGGAACAGCGGTAGATCACATTTTTTTCCTTTCCTCTTCAACAGCCCTGTATTCCATCAATGACACTCACCTTTCACAAACAGAGCAAAATTCGTCCACACCTCACTTCCTTTGAACCAGAAAAACTATAATTATTTCTTTAAAGGGGAGCACTAGAGAGAGAGAGAGAGAGAGAGAGAGAGAATGATTTTAATTAAATTTATAGCTAAAACAGGAGGAACCTGCTTTGGTGGCATCCAGTGTTGGTAGTAAAAGGTTTGTTTAGCTCTTAAGGTAGTTTACAGGAGGTCAGTAATCCCTCCGCATGCTGCTAGCAGTAAAACACATAACCCCAGCTCATGCTCTACGAAACACGGCATTGGTGCAGAGCTTAAGCTGCCAGCCGCCGAGAAAAAGCCCCAGAGTTTTTTCTTTTTTTTTTCCCGTCCAGGCGGGTTTTTCTCCTGCTCTTCAGTCGTGCTGTTGGACGCCTGTATTTTGGGGATTAGTAGCTTAATCGACCTTGTAATGGGGAGATCAGAGCAGCGTGGAGCCATGGAGAGAAGTTCTCACACACATATACACACGCTTATTCTTTTGCAAACACACACATACACACAATCAACACCCACCGTGCTGAGTCTCTCTAGAACTTTTTGTGTGAACTAGCTGTTTATTTTGCTCCTAAAATAAATAAAGGTTGAAGCAATCTTGCTTTTCAGGTACAGTTTTAATCTCAGAGGGAGGGTAGAGATATGGTCAACCGAGCAAACATGCAAAAGCTTGTTCACATTACACATCATTACTACACATAAAGCCTTTTCTGTAAGCCTATCTAACAATAATTAAGCATTATTTTTAGTAATAATAATAATATTGAAAAGAAAACACTAAGAAGAAACAGAGTTATTTCAAAGAAGAAAACACCGAATTCAAACAAAATTTGAAAGGAAATTCTGGGAATATCAGTTTTACAGGAATTTACCGTTAATCTCTCTCTCTCTCTCTCTCTCTCTCTCTCTCTCTCTCTCTATATATATATATATACCATTGTTGAAGTGTCTGCAGATCAGCTCCAACAATTCACTGGTTTACGAAGTTGTTACATTGCCAAAAAAAGTTTTGTTTCGTGCTGTTTGTGATCATCGCTGCAGGATTAACAATTTGGTGTTCTAAGTCTGCTGTCAAATAATTAGCAAGTTCTGTTAACTTTTATTGTGAGAGCCAAAACTGCTTGTGTATAGGAATTACATCAAACTGCACAGATGTAAAAAAGGTAAGTGTGTCTGTCCATTTGAGTGAACACAAAAAACAACCAATAAACTACCGGAACAGTTATGCTACAGTATGTTTTCCGTACAAAAGATTTAGCCCTGATTTTCCATTCGTCGACAGTTAATGTTGCTCAAAACTGATGAGTGTGCATTTTTAAAGACACAATCTGAAGGAAGCGCAATGTGTCACAGATGCCCAAGAGGTATTTAGCAGTTTAAATATGTAGACCTGTCTGTGACTCCTGCAGAGTGAAATGCGTTTTGAATAGAAATGACATTAGCAATGTCAGACAGCCTTGTCAAATAACCTTAAAAGGAACCAATTCAAAGAGAAAATCCATTTTTAATGGTAGTTTGGTATGAACATGAAAAATAGCAGTATCTACTAATCTAGGTATTTCACTGTAGTCGAATAGGTTAGTTAGGTAAATGTAGCTGTTGTACTGGTGAGCAAGTCAACAAGAAGTGTATTGATTTGGATGCTGGTTCCCAGCAAAGGATACAACTGATTATATTCCCACCAGGCTTTTTATAGACTCTTGCTAAATCAGCATTACTTCTTTACTTAAACTGCATAACCAGAATGAGAGCATAGCTATATTGGTCCAGCACTAAACCAGTAGTTTTTTGAGGGCTTGGTGAGGGGTCACAGTAATGTATCTTTCACCAGTGCGGATTTGGCTAATGCCTGCCAGGAGAAACATGGGAATGCACTGTACACTCATCCTTCTCTCTCTGGGGCGTTAATCCTGTGTTATCTCATATCAGAGATGGTGTAGGGATCGGGTGCATGAGGAATGATAAGATGAACAAACACTGTGGCTCATTAGAGCGAAGACATTGTGTAATCACTGCTCTAATCTCTCATAATCCCAGCATCTACAACCAGCCATACTCTTAAAGTGGGTTTGCCCCTCCACCTCCCCTGCCCTCAGTCACATTGCGGACATTAAGGTCAGCTCTGGTCATCCAGGTGAGACCGGGAAATGTCGGGGTGTTTAGTCCCTCAACCCCAATTACACACACGTAAACAAAGCTGATCGAGACCCTCTGAATGACTATACAGTAAACTTCCAAACAGATGTGTTAAGGCAAGTTAGAACAGAACCAGGGATAGCCGATCCTGCAGAGTTTAGTTCCAACCCTAACCAAACTGATCTAAAGCAGCAAATCAAGGTGTTCAAAATCATTAGAACAGTGGTTTTCAATCGTGATACTGAGGAGCCACATCTCCCTTATCTATTACACCTCAGTCAGATCATCAGCTCATTAGGAAAGGACTGCACAAACTCAGCTGAGTGTGTCAGATAAAATAGAAATGTGTAGTGCAGTGGGTCTCCAGGACTAGGATTGAAAACCACTGCACTAAAAAATAAAAGGAAGGTGTGTTGGGGCAGGGTTGAAACTGAATTCTGCTGGAAGGTAGCTGTAACCCGATCTAACCAAGTAGGTCTACAATAATCTGTCAGGATTTCCATTGATCTCAATGGCCAACTTAGAGGCAGTCACAAAAGGATATGGCATTTGACTGACTGTGGAGCAACAGGAAAATTATGCCATGACAACACTGATTGGCTGACTGCACCACACAAACACATCCTAAACTGGTCACTAGCCTGAGCAGTAATGTCAAAGACAGCACACAGGGAAGCAATCGTAATCAATCTTTTTAAAGGGGTCATTGGATGCCCATTAATGAAAACTAAATAATATACTTAGGCTGAAAAGGTGTTTTTTACACTACTGTACCATTGAGAAATAACCAGTCAAAATCAGCTCTGTTTTCATCAAGCCATTCTAGTCTAAGTTGCTTTAAATGCTAATGAGCTCTGCTGACCCCGCCCCTTCCATGGGCTGATGAGCCGCGACTCGCAATCACAGACTAGAACATGGAAATATTCATTGAAAAACACCACATATTCACTTATAGATAAAGCTGGATCACAAATGATTTGCGCGAACATAGGTGCATTTAGGCAGACTGGGCAGCTTAGAAGTCAGGAGTAAACAACAACTGCAACAACAAAATTCCCCAAATGCTAAATCGGAAACATCTCTGCTGTATCCCTGCTCCAGAGTAGACTCAATGACAAACTTATTGACAGATCACTCGGGTGATTGGACCAGGTCTAAAATAAGGCGGCCTTGTCAATCCACAATTGTGGGAGCGTCCTATGCAGAACTAAGTCATTCCGATAGGAACAGCCTGATCTGAGAAAGGGGATTTTAAAATAGGGATTTAAAATACATATATCATTATAGGACAGGTGTGTACACACTCTTCCAACACACATTTAGGTTTAGAGAACTTGTAAAGTAAATTTTGCATCCCTTTTAAAGCTATCCAATTAAAAAACAATGCAAATTACCAACTCTTGCCTCATGTCTTGTACATACGGTAAGTAACAGGACGGTAGGTATGAGAAGAAACTGAAAGGAGAGCTTGGTTTAGAAGGTTTGGTCTAGGGGCTTGATCCAACATTCTTCTTTAGGTTCAGGGCATGGAAGTCAGCAGCTCGGCCTCTGTAGTGTCATAATTACAATATGGACAAGAGTGGCCCAACGACTGTGACGTGGTCCTTCAAAGACTTAGATCCATGTCTTGTCTCACGTACAAGCTTCATTCAGGAGCTTGTGTACATGGCAGAAAGGGATGGGCTGGTCATTTGTGTCATGAAGAGTCAAGCACACTGCTTTGTGGGACTGTATGCACACTGTATGCTCTGATTGTACACAGCACATTTTTGCTAACGTACTGTAGCAAGTCTACAGGTACTTCATGAATACATAAAATTTGAATACCGAGCAGCATATAAGTACTGTATTTCTTTCACATGTCTTTCATTTTTTTCTCTCTGTGCCCTCTCCAACTTTTTCTGCTGCCCATCTCATTTTCTTCTTTTGCTCCCCTCATCCTGCACTCCCTTCGCTTTGTCTTTCTGTCTCTCTCTTTCGTATATATATATATGCCGTTTTCTTCTTTTTTTTCCCCTTCTCTAAACTAATAACAGAAAGGGTGCTCGTGGGCAACCCAGTGGTAAAAAAATCAATACTCTCTCATACAAAATCAAGATTTCTTTTATCCTGCCACTTTTGTTGCTTTTCTTTCTCTCTCTTTCTCTTGCTGCCACTCCTCTGAGCTCTCCTACGCTGGTCTTTAGAATGCCGTGGAACACAGTCGTGGATTTTACGAGGTGCTCTTTCACTGGTTTTTGATCGATTGAAAATAATCAGATCTTTTCCCTTGATGCATCTCATCGGAGCACTCATCTGACCTCTCGGCTCTTCAAGTAGTTTTTCAGGGCCGGCCAAACACATGTGAAGTGTTGGCGGGGGTGTCGGGTAGGTTGGCCTTCTCCGCAAGCCGCCCCATCATACACTCTCAAGCCTATTACTCCAACCCAGAGCCAGAGTGAAGAGAGGCAGGTCAGGATCTAGCCTCGTACACTCTTCAAAGAGAAAGACAGAGGCAGAGACAATAATGACAGGTTGAGCAGGGGGTGTTTTAGGCGGTGGCATTTGGTGGACTTCTAAAATGAGGAAGCAAAGGCCTCTGTCTGCACTTTAAATTCATATTCAAGTTCCATTTGATGCTTACATGGTTTGTAGCATAAAAATTATTTACCTTACACTATCAACAATTAAGATGATAAACAAAATACTGGCTGTTATTCACAGACAGTATTTCACACAAAAAAAAAAGTTCCCCTATTATGGGTCATGGAAGTTCCAGACAACAGGTTGACATGCATGCAAGCACAAAAAACACTTAGATTTTTTTTATAATATGCATTTATTTTTATTCGTTTAACGGTTAACTTTTCCAAATACTTCTGGTGTGATTGGTCGATTTAATTTAAAGAAGTGTGAGATTATATCGCTACAAACGCAACACGTAGTGGCAAAGAATGAATTCGCATTTTCTTTCAGACCAATGCGTAAAGACCAACAAGTGGACGGGCAATATGCTAATGTTATAGTTGATTGTACTGTATGTATGCTTATCAGTTGGCAAAATCTGCTGAAGTGAATTTCTTTTTCAAATATTTCCTTCACAAAAGTGCTAAAAGAATTGTTAATTGAACCGTTGTGAAGACAGAATCATTAATCAAATTCGTTACACTGCTCCGTGCTATTCCCATCGGTAGCCAGCAACCATTTATTATTTTCCATGTCTCTCGTATCTCTCCACTCCAGCTATTATATTAACAGGCACCTTCTTTTCAGACCATTAGACTATAAATCCTCAGTTGACACCAAAATTCTGCTGCTCCCAATGGGGTCAAGTTTTGGATGGCTTGCGTGGCTCCATTAACCCCTTGTGTTACATGAACTAAATATATGGTTAAAAAAGCATATTCATCCATTTATGACCATTCAAAAAAGTGTTTTTGAGGTTGTTTAGCAGCCAGTCAGCTATCACAGAGCGATGAGTGACTTGACATTTACAATTCAAGTAATCTCAGGAGGTCCTGTGCCAGCCAGACAACTGCCTTTAAGATGAAAGGGAATTCTAAAAGATAGCTATCTCCAGCTATAACAGGAGTTTTGTTTTCTTATGGTCACCATGCTCAAGCGTCTTAAGAAGCAATTAAACACTGCTCCTTTGGTGTCACTCTTGGACAACGTACTGTAAATTCACTACAACAACAAAAAGATAGTGAGTTATACATTATTCGTTTTACTTTATTATTGTATTTGCTGATCCAATGGTTTTGCGAAGGCACTGTCTCTTTTGCTTCATCAGAGAAAATGCCACTGGTTTTAGGGTGCTGTTTGGCAGTTTGTATAGGTCTAATGGGACACACTGCTCCAGTATTACTGTCAGATGGCGCAGATGGACAACAGAGGGAGAAAAGGCTTTCGTAGACGACAGAGAAAATGGGAAAAGAAAAAGGGAGGAGGGGGAGCGTGTTCTCTCACTTGCCGACGTGATTACACGCTGGCAGAACAGGGGCGAGGATATGGGGAGCAGACTTCCAGAGACGACTATAATGTGCAATTTTTTTGTTTTGTCTGTTTCTAAAAGCTCTGGTGATGCCACAATGCCTCTGTCGTGCCAATAATGCCCGTCTGAAATGGAATGAATTGACAGAGGCAGGCAAAGAGACAGAGGGAAGGGGATGGCCGAGAGAGAGAGAGAGCACGAAAGAGAGAGAGAAATGAAAAGCTCATTATAAGCAAGGCTCTCTTTTTTTCATACATCGCTCATTTTGTCTCAGCAGTTTGTTTTATTTATTTGAAGTTAGTGGCTTAATGAGATCCCAGAGGCCCAGAGCTGAGACGGAGAAAGAGAGAGAGAGAAGGAAGAAGAATGGAAAGACTGGGAAATCGAGAAGGACGAAAAATATATAAATTTTTAAAAGAAGGAGAGATGTAGAAAAGAGAGGGAGAAAATGGAGGTATAACTAAAGGGTGTAGATGAGTAATTCACAGAATACTTGTCAAGAGCATGTTCGGGGTCATACTCAAACGACAGAAATAAGATATATATTTTGAAAGAAAATCCAGATATCTTTAGAGATCTCGATTCTATATACAGTATATAAAATGTAATGTGGTGAATGTATTTGTTGCACTGCCTTTAATTTATACAGATAAATGTAATAAACTGCTGCATGACATGTAATGTGAATATAATGTGAATCATCACTGAAAATAGTGGCTTTTTTTGAAATCATTACAGTAATGATAATTTGGGGAGAAATGTGGTTAATTGTCATAAAAAAATTATGCAAAAATCTTAATGGCGCTAAAATGGTTCTTCATTAAATTCGTGCACAATTGTAATATTTTATTGTCACTTTGGGGGTGAAATATGACTTTCTTTAGGTTCAGAAAGAGTAGAGGCATCAGCTATCAACAACTTCTCAATCACAACCACGTCCCACCCATACAATCGTAGACACATTTGGTTTTCCATAATATAGTGTGCATAAAAGGCAGCTAGCATTTAAGGGGACGTCACAAGCAGCTACCAAGCAACTGGAAGTTATTCATTTTCAATCAGAGCTGATGATTTCAGTAATCGCACGCAATGTGATGCTGGCATTTTTAGTGATGAGACAAAGTTTAGAAAGTGCTTTATGCAAATAAGCAGCAATTATAAGTAGCGCCTACCAATGAAAGAAAATCTCTTTCACTCATGTGATCTGTCTCCTTTGAAAGCCCATAGTGCAACAAGACTGAAGTTATGGTTATTGTAAATGAGCAATTGTCCTATATGATTTGTTTTTGCCCAAATATGGAGAAAAGTGTTTGAGAAATTGTCATCACTCTGGGTGAAGTTTGATTATCCAGGTAAAAGTCAGGCCACCCACACAACCTTTTCCCTGGCAATTTCCATCAGTTCCTTCCAGGGGTCCCCAAGGTGTTTCGAGGCTAGTCGGGAGATATAACCCCTCTAGCACATCTGAGTCTATCCTGGGGTCTTTTCCTATCTTAACAAGCTTGAGAAGCATCACCTGGACCATCTCAACTTGCTTCATTCAGTGCGAAGGATCTAGGAGGACTAAAGGGGGTCGCACACCGGACGAGAAGCGCAGCGCCGCGTCTAGGACAGCTCGAAGTATCGCGCACCAGACGCGCACATTCTATAATATGATTTGTCTGCTCTATAAAAACATGCTACATATTTTTTCTATATGTTTACATTTTTTTCAAGCTGTAAACTAATGTAAGTTTGCAGTAATTTGCAGCAGTGGTATCTTGGTATAATTA
>JAUMHP010000043.1:4890974-4901301 GCA_032361065.1 Enteromius trimaculatus | reverse complement strand
AATTGCGCCGCCGGTGTGCGTACACCCATAGAAAACAATGTGTTCGAATTTTAAAGACATGGCGCGACGCGGCGCTGTGCTTCTCGTCCGGTGTGCGACCCCCTAAGATCTAGGAGGACTAGGACTAGGACTCTACCAGTCTCTCTCGGATGTCAGAAAATGTGACTTTAAGCAACCAGCAACTGACCCTTCAGCAGGAGTTTCATTGACAGGTGATTTGATGAATCATAACATCAAATCTGCCATTTGGTCTGAAAACAAACTAGACAGGATAGATTTGGCCAACCCAGGCTTATTGGAAATATGTGCCTCTACATACATTTTTTGCAACCCTGTAATTAAGCGCCTTACTGCACGTTTCGCCATAGTTTCAAAGTGAAATATCTAGAGAGTGGCGCTAAAACACATGTTAAATATGGAACCGTGGAACATTTGTATTAGGATGGCACAGCCAAGTATTGCAGTGTTTATATAATGCTGCTCGAGGTATGTTTAGTGGCCGTTCAGAATTAAAATATCCAGTGAGTGTCGCAAAAAAATTAATGGAAATATCCCCTACACCAAACCCAAACCTAAACCTACCTAATAGTGTTAACATATGCAAAAATAATGTTAGAAAACTCATACATATGAAGCTGTATATGTGATGACAACGTTCAATATTATACATTATCAAATTGTGAAGTATGTTAAAAAGTCATAAAATAACATTCTGCAACTAATTGTGTGAAAATTAGTGTAGTGAGTGAGGCGGGGCGAGAGCCATGGGAGCGGAACGAAGCCGGTGGAGTTGAATGGTAATGAGCGACACCTGCGGCACTCACCGGTCTCGAGTCTCACGGAGGAGCTCCAGAAGTATAAAAGGAGGAGAGACGACAGTGTTCTTCCCATTCTATGACCTTTGCTACGATTAGCCTTTATTAATCAAAAATGTTGCACCGGAACTTTAAACAGGAGGTGTATTTCTTCTGATGTTCATTTTGTGTTTTAACTTGTAAATAAGAGATGATCTGTCATGACAATGGTATTTGTTGTTCGTAAAAAATGTAAAAAAATGACTGCGGAGACTTCGTTTCGCCATAGCTTGTCAGCGACAGTAACTAAAGCCCGTGGATTTTTGCAAAGGGTCAACTGTCAAAACATGTTCTTTTGGTTTCAACAGAAATTCCAATGTGATCTCACGGCAGTTCATACATATTTTACGAGGTGGCTAATTCGAACAAATTCGTACGACCTCACTCACGCTTTCTTCTATATTGTACGTATTTTACAAGTTGCCATTTCGTATGAATTTGTACGAATTACACAAACCTAACCCCGCCCTCAAACTCGTTGAATTCGTTGTGAGACTGTGTTGGAAATTCAGGTTTGGAAGTTTTTGTGTGAACTAAACCATTAATGAGTATGAAAAAGACATAACATACAACTAGAGGGTAACTGCCATGTTGGGATCTGGAATACTTTATTCTCAAGCCGAAAGCAGGGCATATATTGTTGCTTTAATGATTAACTGTATAACAGAGTGTTGTCTCGGGTAACTAATTTCCTACACACCTCTGCTAGTTTCATGTGATTCTTCTTACATAACAATCAATACATTTCGCATCAGAGGCATAAAAATACACCGCACACAATTATTGGATAACACAGTCCATTATCGTTAAATTCAGTATTAGAGATATATTTACAACAAACTCTCACTTAGTCCACCTTCTTGGATCTAGGCTTATATATTATAGCATAGCCTTTTCTGTGATGTAAAAAAAGATATCTTTGTAGGATTCCCAAATGTATGATGCCTAAAACTGATTTTTCTTTCCATTTCCCTTTGCCTTTCCATCTCTCTTTCTCTCTCTCACTGGCTGCTCATCTCCAAATTTGACAGATATACACCAGCGCTAGAGACAAGGGGGGCTCACAGTGCTGCGTGTGTGTGTGTTTAATGAAGCCCGGAGCACTTCCACACCCATGCAGGGAAGCTTTTGGCCGTGGCTCTGAGACCTCCAGCCAGTGCTTCATGTAGGCAAAAACAAATCGAAAAAGGACGCCACATAAAACACGCAGACGGGAGTCGTGTTTATTCATTCATTTGATCTATTTGCTCTCTTTAAACAATGCTATTTTATGGCGCAGTCAAATGGGCCCAAGGGTTGTTTGTATGCTGTGGGGGATGTGTGCGGTGCGTCTGTATGCAAGAGAGAGAGATACATATATAGGGTGCGACCCAAAATATACTCTCACCACACAGACGTCCGCTGTCAACCATCAACCGTCCTCAGTGGCAAGTCCAAGAATGCTTTTACCATCATGTAATACACTTTCACTTGCAAAATTGCCAGCCAAGATCAATTTAGCCCACTCCATCCTGGTGTAGCCCACAATAGCACTATCATAACCAGGGCTCATCTTGCGAGGGAAGCTGGCACCAACAGAGTGCTGAAATTACCCCAATGAGCCTCTTTGTCTCTGTATCCGTCTATCTATCTAACAGGGCGGACGGTTCACTGGTTGTAAGAAGCTGTACTTGAGCGGCTCTCCTGGCGTGAGTCACTGGAACACTCTCCACTTGTCTCAAGCAGAGGATGTTCACTTGGAGGCCACGCTGTCTAGTTTCTCGGAGATAGACGGCCTATCTGCCTGGGCGCAGACCCCCCTTCTGGCCCTGGTTCATCCTAATAAGCCTAATCTTCCTATTTTTACTCCAACACCAATCTCCCATAATGGAGAGGAGCAATTTTCTCCCATAATTGTTGATTAAGTGGGCCGCTGTGATTTTATATTTCTTTCTGTCTTGGGCTCTTCGTGAGAGTCACTGCGCCTGGTATCGGGCCGTTCTGAGCTCGACGTAATTGACCCACGCTAAGCTCTGCCCCATTGCTTGTTGCTCGCACGGTGAAGCTTTAAAAAAAACATTTTGTGGTAAAATGTGCTTAAAGTGGTGAAAAATGAATGGGTTTTATTCGTACATGGGCTGAGATGAATTGCGACACTGCAAAGCATTTTTATCTGCCGTTTTTCTTTAAAGAAATTGTTAAATTATGCACTAACGTGATTAAAAACTGCAGTGACTGCAAATCGAGGCAAGCGCTTCTCACGGAAAAGAGAAAACCTCTTTTGACAGTGATTACAAATGATAACATTAGTGTTGGTGAACAGAACTTTTCCTAATGTTTCTACGACACGTTCACGTTCTTTCTGTACTGTAGCTACCAGCACCTCTATTGTGGTCTGATTCGATATGTAAATTAATTCAGTTAATTAAGATATTAACATTAATTCAGTTCGAGGGAATAAATTAGTGCGATTTATTATTGCAAGAATAATGCAATAAACATTAGAGCAATTGATCATGTCTTACCAGCTTCATGTTTCCATCGTATTTGGCCAAAACACAGTCAAGTATGCCATAAATGTGTGGTGACTAGCATTTCATAATTCCTTTATATGACTTTTTCGTCACCGTTCACATCACATTTAAGTCAAGCATAAACTCGGCCTCTTTGTTTTTAGAGTCTCAACATCTGGATTTGTTTTGTTTAACTGAAAAAAACCTGGCACAGCATGTGGGGAAAGTAAATGATGAGAAAATCTGAACCCTTTAATAATGTGATAGTGATAATAATGTGTCATTTTTTGGTGAGATACAAAGAAATGAATGACAAATAATTAGCATATCATGCCATTTATCTGATTAAGATGTTAATAAATGATCTAAAATCCAAAATTTTAAATAGGCAAAAGAAATACTGTGTGTATGTCACTATTATAAGTCAAATTTAGACTATATTTGGATTAGTTTTTTAAAAATCAACTGAGAAGATCATGGGACAGAATGTATGAGTAAATGATAAAAATAATTTTTATTTTTACATGACCTAACCCTTTTAAAAATGTGATACTGGTAGTATTTTTTTTGTGAGATACAAAAAACGAATTAAAAATAATTAACATATCATGCAATTAATCTGATTAAGTAGTTAATAAGTACTCTTAAATCAAAAATTCTGAACAGGCAAAAGAAAAAGGCAAAACAGTCCCCCGAATTTTTGTGTTTAAAACCATCCAAATGCACATGAAAGTTGGTCTGATAAGATGGTGGAAATCAATAGTCACAGAGGCACATATCTGAAATAGACAGCATTTTAAAGGTGGGGCTTAAAAATGGGTCAATTTACTTCCAACCCATTCCTGCCTCGAATAGCCCTTCAGTTCTTCTTGTAGAAGATCAGGCATCGCCGACAGACCGAGAGCAGTGAAGGATCTCTTTTTTTTCCCCTATATAAGGTGCCTTTTGACACCGTGCTGTTTTCATTGACCGGAGCTGAGTGTGAGAGAGATGAGGAGGAGGAGAGCAATAAAGAAATGAAATAGAAGGGAGAGAGAGAGAGTGAGGAAAATACAGTTGCTTTTAAGGGCAGAAACAGCCTGTTCAGCACATATGCAAACATGCTGCAGCAGTGGCGAACTCTCGCACTCAGGCACACACTCATACACACCAGCACAGATGCCTGTCCGTAGATTATGTGTGTAAATGTGTGTTAGAAGCTGTTATGTCGTGTGGACTATCATCCATATCTTGGTGTCATACAGGGATGAGTGTGGCCCTGGAACAGTGCGTCCCTGTTGCGCTGTGAGACTATTACATGGTCTAACAGAGCCTAACTAATAACCTGGACCAGATCACCCTATTCCCTCCACCTCTCCACATCAGCACGTGGCACAGGAACAGGTCCTTTTTGCTCTCCACTTTAACTTCCTTTGCTTCTTTTACAAACTTTGTCTTCATCTCATTTAACACGCGGAATAGGGATTCCCTCTCAACACCACCTAGAGGGGCTCAAAATATAGATACGCAGATCAAACAGATACACGTAACATTTACCCCAAAACGAAAATTCTCTTATTAATTACTCACCCCCTCATGTCGATCCAAACCCATGAGACCTTTGTTCATCTCCAGAACACAAATTAAGATATTTTTAATGGAGATCAGAGAGCTATCCATCCCTCTATAGACAGGATAATGTACTCAACCATTCTTCTCTCATAACGTATGTCATATACGTTAAAACGTGCGTTGCATTGCATTGTGATACTGTGATACGAATACACAGAGGAGGAGGAAGGCAGAATGAGCAGCGTTATTAAAGAGACATGCACCACATAGGCTCACTGTTTATGACCAGGTAAAATAGGAGCTTTTTTCTTTTGTTTAATTTTAACCAACGTATGTTACAGACATTACCATACTGTACCATGACGTACAGTAGCAGCAGATTTTAGTCCATTCAGATGTGATACATATAACATGTTTTGGCAGTGTTATTCACTCCACATTTAATCATACTGTGGTATGATCTTCTATATTTGCCGTTTAATATTGATCTACTGTGGCTCCTTGGCAACTGTACCTGTAGCCTGAAACGCCTCCCATGTGTAGTGGTCGTAAAAAGTGAAGGTTCTACGTCTAAATAAAAGCCTTTCTTGTAATAAAAACAAGACACAGAGTGTGATCCAAGCTTAGGTCAACGGTTTCAGGGTTTCAGAGTGACTCGGTTCACAGTAAACGCAGTAAACCTAACCTCTGCATGTGCAGTGGGTTCGAGTTAGAAATTCCAGAATCATAATTTGTTATATAATATTATACAGCAATATAAATGTTTTTTTGTCTTGTTTTGTAGACATAGACGTATAGCGTAAGCTCTGGTGAGAAGTGACAAACACGGAGAGAGCAAAACAAAGCACTAGTCACGAATTAGAAATACAAAACAAGAACTTGTGAAGAAAGATTTTGAAGGACGTCAATATAAAGCGAAAAGGAGGTTTTGTTTTTTTTGCTGTTTTTTTCGCCTACATCCTATGTAATATAAAGAAGTCATATTGTCACGTCCTGATCCCAGTTCAGCCACATACACTCGCTCACAATCGCCGACCTTTTAATTAGGATCACCTGCCTTCACTTACCTGAACGCTTCAAAAGCAGCAAACACCAACGGTTCCTTGTCTGAGCTCAAAGTAACCACCTGTATCCTTGCCTTTGTCCGCCTGTCTGTGGAACTTTGAATGAACAGATCATTCGCTGCCCTTCTCGGATGAGACACTTCTCTCCTGCTGGACCTGCATCAAGCACAAGATCCTCTGAATTCAAACCCGTAAGATACTCACCTGCTTGCCTACCTGCGCCAGCCCGATATGCCCTGTTGTTAGCAATCAGGAGATCGCCTTAAGTCTTGGACTCATTCCAAGAAGGACTGCCTATATATGATTTCCCCTTTTGCATACTTGCAGAGATATTTGAGTTCTGTTTAATAAACATTTACCTTCTTGAAAAGTACCCGCTTGTTGAGTCTGAAGCGTTACACATTCACCGAGGGTGAGTAAATCATGTGGTGATTTTAATTTTTGGGTGAACTAAAATGCTCCCCAGATCTCTATGTAAACGAGCTCTTTTAAGAACCGCTGGTCTGGTCAAGAGGTCACCCTCATGCATTCATACCCCCCTCAAAATATGGATATTGGTCAATGTGCTGCCAATCTCTATTTGTTTTGGAATACGATCCCTCTGGATGTGTTTGAGTGATTTTTATGTTCCTGTTAATCTGTTTGCAGTGTTTTTGAGGGCTTTCCAAAAACACTTGCATCCAAATTCTGCTCCTGGTGACTGAGCACACATCTGTTTCTCAAGCAAACACCGTTCACGCAGAAACCACTGAATTACTGCACATGCACCACCCCGTATTTAATGGACTTGTATGTTCACGCAGTCATTTTTATGATACGCAAGCATGGTCCACTTGTGTTGTGCGAATTGCGTCTGTGCTATATTCGAGGTGACTGGATCAGTGTTACTGGCATATCTATCAAGTCAAAGTCAGCTTTATTTGTCAATTCTGCCACATGTACAGGACATACAAAGAATTGAAATTGCGTGCTATGCAATGAAGAGAACTTGTGTAAGAAAATCACTCCCAATCGGTGGGATTCTATAGTGTCATCGACTGTAATGGGCCTTTTCACATGACTTCTACACAAGCGCTTGGCCTTCATATGAAAAGAGATGCAGAGAGGCGGTTTTACAAGGTTGCTAGGTAGCAAGAAAATAGAAATTTAAGAAGTAAACCAGAGAATGGCAACCTTAAATCATCTACACACAAGAAAAAAAAGTCATGAAAAATTGAATTTTTTTATTTTGTTTTAGAATTTTTTACTTATTAAAAAAAATGTAATCTTCATTCATTTAAATAAAAGCAGAATCTAAATATTTTAATAATAGATTTTAATGAATGATATATATATATTTATGTTAAAAACCACATTTATTAAATCCAAAATATATCCATTTAATAAAACTACAATACAATATAATAATCTAAATTTATTGATAATAGATTTGAATAAAAATGAAATATATGTATCTATGTAATAAAAAAACATAGATTAATAACACTATATTCATTTAATCAAAACTACAATAAAATATAAATCTAAATGTATTAATCATAGATTTAAATAAAAATGTAATGTATCTATACTCATTTAATAAAAATAAAAAGCACATTTATTAATAACACTATTTTCATTTAACAAAAACTACAATAAAAACATATAATAATCTAAATGCACTAAAATATAGTTTAATACAAATATATAATAATACATTTAATAATGAATACTTATCTATACTCATGTAATAAAATAATTCTAATAATCTACATATACTTTAATATTTATTCTATAAATTATATTAAACCATAATTTATTACTAAAACATGAATAAAACATATTATCCATCTGCAATCCACTAAAAATAAAATTTAATAAAATTAAATTTTTATTTTACCAAAAATACCCAAATGTTTCATTAGAAATCAACTTCCGAAAGGCTTATTTGACATCAAAGCCATCAAATAATTAATCAGTGTGCTAGTGTTTGGTTTGGATATATTTGTTTTTATATTTGTTTTAGAAATGAAGCTGAGGGCTGTTTGCAGTCGTGAAGATGAATTCTCAAGTGGTCAGTCTCCAGTGGGGATTGCGGCTGATGAGTTTAGAAACTCGCACCACCCAAACTGGAGTCCCTATTGTCTTCAATACACTTTTTTTTGGCAAAGCACATTCTTTCTTTAAGGATGTGATTGAGTTACGCTGGGGAAATCTCTTACCAGCACTCTACGGTTTGGGCGAGATGCATTAAACGCCTGTTGTGTTCTCACCAGACTGAGCCATTTTACACCGCCCTCACACCCACAGGCAACAGATCTGTGTTTTTGTGTGTGTGTGTGTGTGTGTGTGTCTGTCTGTCTGACTTGCACACAAACACAGAACACTCGCTCGTCAGTCCCTCGCCTCAACCCTCCACTTTTTCCCTCCATCACTTTAGTGACGTTCAGCACTGGGCCGTGACGTTACAGAAAAACAGAGGGCAAATCGACATCGGAGACAATGGAGGAAAAGTTGCAGCGAACAAAAGAGCTGTGAGATAGTAAACAAGCAGTAATTTTGGTTCATTTCTAAATCATCAATGCATTTTATGTTTTGTCCGTACTAAAAGGGTATCATAAAAACTATTTAAATATAATCTTACTTATGTTGGCATATCATTGGGAGACATTGTGACAACTGATATTAATGCATTTTATGTTGTAGTCTGCTATGTTGCTATATGAAATCATAATTTTATCTTACTTTTTGGCCAGAAATATCACGCAACTTGCATATTTTCACTCAGTTTTGGCCTCTAAATAGGTTAATAATTTTCCGTCTTTGAGTATGACCAGCACAGTCTCACTGTACGAGTGATTAAAGCCTTGATATGATACAGAATATAAAACACACACACTTTTTTTGTAATATATTTTGCATAAACGTTCCAGAAACTGTTCCAGTTATACTTTTATTCCATATGTCAGGCATTACAATGTTAACGCAAGTGCATCGAAGCTATTTATATTTAATTGCAATCTAAATGTAATTTATTTTAATGTAGAGTGTCTAATAGGGAAACAATGACATTATTTAGGGCATCAAACAGCATTTGAAGACATTGATTTACACCAATAGCCAAAAAGCGTTTTTGTAATGAAATTTGTTTTAAGTAAAAATTGTATTGAATATCATTACCTTTAAATTTGAACTGTCACTACCTTAAATTGGTTTGAAATTGTACAGTATGTGTCTGTTACAAAGAACATTGTTATCATTCATTTGTAATGGTTGTTTTGATCACTCATTTTACTTGAGTAACGCATACTTGTTTTTTTTAAGGCAATCGGTTTGCATGATTTTTTTTGTGAGTAAAGTCAACTAATTGGATTTTACAGTGTATATTTATGTATGACATAATTTATATGAATATAAATACATACATGTACTGTAATTAATATATATATATATATATATATATATATATATATATTAAACAAGACTATAGTTTAAATGAAGTCATGATGTACTCTCTACTCTATTTTAACTGTGATTTTGTGTTGAATACCAATGTTTCCATATTTTAATGGTGTGTAGCATTTTGTCCAAATATTCTAATTACACAAAAACAAAACCACCTTGTTACTAGAAAAGCTACGCTGTTTTAAAATCAACTGAGCAATTGTCATGCTACTGAAAATGTTGTTAAGTTGCTAGCACTGATGAAATGAATGTGTGCCAAGAACAGAAAAAGGTACGAGTGTGTGTACACTGTGTCTGTGAGGGCCGCGATGTGAGCGATTTCCTGTCTGTCAGGAGGCGACGTCGCGAGTGTTGGCGCTTGAGGTGAAAGAGCGGTGAAGCAGATGAGATGGCCTACAGATCTGATGAGAGAGATTCCCTCGGAAAGAATGACAGAGCTTAATAATTTAGAGAGTGATGCAATGGAGGAGGGAAAACGAGAGACGGAGAGAGCGATAAAAAGAGAGGAGGGTGATAGGTGATGGCCTTGGGTGCAATAGTGTGAAATCACCAGCGTTTTGTTTTTAGGGCAATAACAGAGCCGAATTCCTCACAGACTGTCTACGCTGCGGGTGAGCAGCACAACATGATGCAACTCAACTAGATTGCGCATATTATAATCAAGCACAACCTCATTGTTAATACTGGGAATAATCTAGATTGTTTATATGTACTATAGTATGCAGGGGGTCAGAGTTTGGCTTGCTACTATTTGGCCCCTGCTGCTAGACTCTGTAAAGCTCCGTGCACCCCAAGCATGATAACGATAAAGATACAGTTCTAAAATTCGTTTTCCGTGTTCACATCATGAATGTTTAAACATAATTTCGAGAGGATCGCTAAACGAGTAATCATACACAGCTGATGGCCCTTTTCCTAATCA
>JAUMHP010000043.1:4878632-4890874 GCA_032361065.1 Enteromius trimaculatus | reverse complement strand
CTCTCCCGGCTCGCTCCCCAGACAGCACGCCAAATTTGCTTATTCATTATGAGGAAAGCGTGAACTCTTGAAACAACTATAACGATAAAGGACAGAGAAACGATATCATTGGAATAATTTTCAGAACGATTTTTTCCAGCTGATGAACAATAAACAATCAGAATCAAACCTGCTATCACACGCTTGAGAATTTAAAGCGGCCGATGCACTTGATCTTATAATAAACAGATGATATCGTTCACTGCTGTGAACGCAATACAGTTATCGGTATCTAGATAGTTATCGTGCTTGGTGTGAACAGGCCTTTAAATGGTTAGTTCACCTAAAATTGAAAAGTCTATAATTAATTACTCACTCATGTCGTTCCAAACACATAAGACCTTCGTTCATCTTTAAAAAATAAATTAAGATATTGTTGATGAAATCAGAGCGCCATCAGACCCTCCATAGACAATAACAAAACTGAAACGATCCCAGATCCAGAAACGTTCTTAAAAACACCTGAGAAAAAAACATCAGGAGCTGAACTTCAGTTTTGCCGTGCTACGAGAATTTTTTTTTTGCACAATGAAAACAAAAATAACATAATCTATCTTCACCGTTCTTCTCCCCGACTTACGTCAACGCAACCAATACGCATGCTTTAACGTAATTGATGTAATCAGCCTTGTTTTCATCAGGGTGAAAGCAAAGAAAGTAATCTGTGGCTGTTTGCGCCTAGAAGAACGCGTACATTTACGTTGTGATATGTCTTCTGCCATTTAGAGATGAAGTCACGGGAGAAAAATGGTATAAATTATCTTATTTTGGTTTTATTGCGCAAAAAAAGTATTCTCCTAGCGTCGCAAAAACTGAAGTTGATCCACTGATGTCACGTTTCTAGATTTAGATCATTTCAGTTGGATTGCCATTTCGTCAGTTTATTCTAAGCTGCCGCTTTTAATTCTCAAGCTTATTATAGCAGGATTGATTCTCATTGTGTCTCAATGATTTTGTCGTTCATCGGCTGAAATATACGATATTGTTTCTCTGTGACTTTTGTTGTTATTGTTGTGGTGTGAACTCTATTCTTTAATATCGAGAACGATTATATATATATTTTAGACTATGTTTTTGAAAATATATCAAATATTAAATAGCAGTTGCCAGGGTTGGGCTTCGTTTGAATTTTAGCACTTGAATTCTGATTGCCAGTTTAGATTCCAATGACGCACAAAAAATACATAAATAAATAAATAAAGTCAAGCATTTAGATATTCATCATATTTATTCAGTGTATATTTTGCAGCATTCTGTTTCAGCTAAATATCATAAACAAAAATCTGTTTGATGGCTCAAAGGGACTGAAAATCCTTGACATAAATGAAATTTGCCCAGTGCCAATAATACATCACACAAAAGTCATGTTATTTACGTCTTACAAACTGGTCAGTGGGGAAGACTTGGATATTTATTAAATATTTCCAAAAAACTAATTATTCTAATTATACTAATTATATGAATTAATTCTAATAGATGAAAATCTGTGCATGTATCATATCTACTGTATTGTTAGCCGCCCAAAATGACAAATTACAGTGCTGCCATTAAACTAAACTGAAGTCAAGCATTTGCAGTGAAACAAAAAATTGTTTCATTGGAGCATTTACACTGACAAAATGGGCTACACTTTGTTGCCTGGGTCACTGTTGCTCATGTTGCCAGAAGTTGGAAATTTTGGCACTGCAAACTGCTGTCCATGCGAATAGTGCTTTTACATAATCACACCCAGGTTTGCTCGGCTAACGAAAGGGAGACACACAGACTGCTCCAATATTTCTCTCGTTTTACCAACAGCCACTCGTTATGTTTAAGTAGCAGGGCTTTCCATATACCATAATACCCATAAGTCCAATTCCTTTCAAATAAATAGCAGCATTGCCATTTTGACTGTAACAAGTCTTCTTTAAACTCATTAATTTCATGCATGGGGCCTAATTAGGAAGGTCTTGCTGAAGCATATGCAATGCCAAAATGCAGCCAGTGAATTAGTAGCATAAAAAAATCATGTTTGTTTGTCATATACCACTGAATAGCAACAGAGAGTCGGTGTTATTGCTCAACTTGTACACTGAAGTGTAATAAACAGAAGTTATTCCCTTGTGTTTGGAAACACATCATGTTCATTTCAGTCCAGTTGTTTCAGCCCAATGCTGGGAGGATGGAGACACAGCAGCACCCAGTGGTAACTTATGTTATAACAACAGGTCCTGTCACTCTTGTCTTCTCATCTTTGTTGCATGTACAGTGATATTATATGGTAATCATATTACATTAAAATTAATAAGAATACAACATGATATAGGATATGTAACATCTAATAAATGCACAGATGCACATTTTTCCTTGTAAATGTAATAAAGTTCTTTCAAAGAAGACGTTATGACAGTCCACTAAAAATCTTTTAATTTTATTATTATTATTTTATTTTTAATTTGTTTTGAGTAATATGCATTGCTAAGAACTTAATATGGACAACTTCTACTGCGATTTTCTTTTTTTTTTTTTTGCACCCTTGTATTCCAGATAATGTCAAATAATAAAAAACAGGACCCTTAAGACTGGTTATGTTGTCCAGGGTAACATATCAAAGATATTGTAGGCCTTACCAAACCGACTCAATAGAATGATTCATTAGCGGAAGGAATCGATTTACAACTTCTCAGAAACAGTAAGCAAATATGGGACATTATATATATAGTCTATTATGTTTTATTGAACTCTGTTTTGTTTCACGGTTCTTCATATGATCGAGTCTGATTGTTCAGTCGCAGCATTCTTTGGTCAAATATTTCTTAATATTAACTGAAATATGCTACATTTTTCTCATTTAACTCTAAACAAGCCTCCCTGTTGGCACAGCTCAACTATGTAAAATGACAATTAATTAAAAACAGGCATAGAGATGAATCAGTTTCAAAATAGCAGAGCATAAATTTAATGTTTACATACATTTTAATAAAAACCAAACCTGCAAATGCATCCAGCATTCAAGGTATTTTCTTTACGTTGCCAGGACTGCACATGAAAGTCCTTTTAAAGTATACTACTAGCAAAACGTGTGCACAACACTGACTAAGCATTTCATGTAGAGTATAACGCCATTCTTTAATTGGACCACCAGCAATGTGTTCTTGAGCTCTCTCAGGAACCTAAACAGGTGCCTATTTTAAAAGAATCTGTGTTCCTTGCAGCCTTTTTGCTGAATCATGCATATGAGATATTTGAGGTCAAAATGTAATTAACCAGTTTTTTTTTTTACTTTATTACTTAAATAATGTTAAAACAAGATTTGGTATCCACCCTTTTTTTCAACGCGGAAGTAAGTATGTGAGGCAATGTGCAGTAAACAATAAAACTGCTTGCACTACAGACCAGTGTGTTCATAGTCAAGATAATACATTAAAAAAAAAAACGATAATGATAAGACACACCAATTTTCAATATCAAACAAACTGTTTTGCACAGCTATAAATAGCTGGACGCGGATGATACCAGAAGATAGACGCATTTACAAATGGTCACGCCCATTTTTACGTCAAGAGAAATATAGATAGAGTTCTAAAAAAAAATGCATTTAAATTCTTCTCCCTGTGCACACTATGACTTGACCTGCAGAGTAAAAAAAAAAAAAAATTATTTTACCACATTTATCATTTTATGTAGGCTACTTTCAAAAACAGCTAATACCTTTGAGTAGCTTAACAAATAAGTACGAGTTAAATATACTGATGGGTTTAAGTGAGTTTTTAGGAGCATGGCTCCTGTAATCCCTCACTAGTAAGGCTCCGTGAGCACTTGTCGCCTGATGTAATCACAGCTGTAGCAAGCGTGCTCAGCAGGGAATGAACTGATTTTCACTTCAAAATGTCGCCTCCAGTTGAAGTACCGGCTGTACAGCGCCTCATGTCTGCTCAAAAGGAGATACTTCGCTAGAGCTCTCACAGAGGGGAAGTCATTGACGTAGATAAATGCATCTCAGGGATGAAACGCTCATACTGTATTTCTGTTCTAGATGAGCCCGGCACCACTGGCATCGCACCAAGCTGTAGAGCGTCGCAGAGTTTCTTGGTAATGTTGTCTCTGAGTTTTCAAAAGAAAGATAAAATCTACAGCTAGCTAATTTCCTGATAACTCCCACCAGAAGCAAGCTGAAGGAGCAGCCAAATGTGGATATCCAGGTATCTGTAGGGCACAAGTATGCATTTTATTGGCTTTTATTACATATATTTTACTGTAATATTTATATATCTACATCTTTAATACAACACTTCCAGATTCTGCACATAATTAATTTCAACATTGCTTTGTAACAATAGCTGTTGTTTCTAGCAAATCAGCACATTAAAATGATTCTGAGTGTGTTTAGTTTATAAAGGCCACTGATGCCAATAAAGAACCTTTAACCCGTATGAGTGTAAGAAGTAAATAATATTTACTGCAGCTGTCCATGAAGTAACATTTTCACTTTTTTGTTTTTAACCTTCACAATTTAACACCACGATAATTGTGGTGTAATAAGTGTGTAATGTGTAAGTGCTTCTTCTGTTGTCCCAGATCAGCACAATTTGGGTCCCAACCAGGACTTGTTTCACGGTGGGGACCTAAATTGAGTTCCCCATGGGTACAAATTAAAAAAAAAAAAAGTATTTGTAATAAGTTAAAAAGAGAGAGAGTTCATACTGGACCGTGACAGTTTCTGGCTGAGAGTCTCAAGAGGCCTAGTGCTAGAAAACACTGTGTGTGCCAGTTAACCCTCCCCTGAAACAAATATAGGTAACATTCTAATGAATGAGACCCAGAACATGATTGTGATTTCAGCCCAAGGGGGAATCCCCATTTGTGAAAGGGTTCTTGATTCAATTAACTTGAACTTTCATTTAGTAGAACCCTAACAAATGGCGTCTTCTTCTCAAAGTGAGTGATTATGAACCACATACACTTCATGCCTCAGTGACAATCACGTCCACTATAAGAAAACAGTTTGAAAGTTTGTGGAGTGAGACAGACAGGTTCATCAGTCGTAATCAGAACAAAAATGCTGTCAAGTAATATTTACCAAAAAAACAGAAAAGAATTGCAAATATGTGTAAAAACCCAGAGGGTTTTAAATGTCATTAGAAGACTGTAACGTTTCCGTGCAGGCGAAGGAGAAGGCAGGAGTCAGAACTTAATAAAACAAAAACACTTTTAATAATAGAAATCAAAACGTGGAGCAGTATCCAATAATCATAAAGAGCACAAGCAAAGACACGCAAAACATCAGGGTTGACGGACGATAAGGAACTGAAAAGACATGGGTTAAATACAGACACACCTGAACGAAATACACAATCAACTAAAACTAGGTCACGAGACACATGGGGAGAGACAGAGCACATGGAAAGCAAAAACAAACATAACATGACAAGGAACATAGAAGTAAATAAATCAAGGATGTTACAAAGACATTGCCAGGAATTGTTTTTCTAGTAAACAAAGGAAGCGAATAGACAGCAGGCGTGAGGTAACTGTAAAACCACAAGAAGATATGATTATGAACAGTCCGATCTCATGGCATTTCGTACAAATTTTATTAGGGAGGCGGATCAGGAGCTGGCTGCCCCCCCTCAAACAAAAGGCCCAACTGCGCCGTAAATGACAAAAACAAAAAAAGAAAAAACATCCAAAGGGGTGGGAGGGTGGGCGCCCTGGAGGCGGGATGGGAAAACAAAGTGCCTCCAGGGCGGATCAGGATCTGGCCGAGGCCACGACAGTTCGGGTGCCTCGGGAGGCGGATCAGGATCTGGCCGAGGCCGCAACAGTTCGGGTGCCTCGGGAGGCGGATCAGGAGCCAGCCGTGGTCGTGGAGGATCGTGAGCCTCGGGAGGTGGATCAGGAGCTGGCTAAGGCCGTGGTGGTAAACACAGGTGAAGCCGGAGGGAGGGAGGAGTCCGACAGAGCCGGCAGGACGGCGGGACGAGGCGTAGCCGGAGGAGCAGAGTCCAGAGGCGTCGGAGGGTCGACTCCAGACCAAGGCTGAGCCGGAGGATCGAGGAAGCCCGGTGGGACGACGGGCCTCGGTGAAGGTGAGGGAGCTAAGAGGCACAGCGGAGCCGATGAGTCAGAGGACCAAGGTGGAGTCCGAAGCTCGACGTCTGCCGGCGGAGACAGGGGATCAGCAGGCGTCGACAGAGGGTAGGTAGAGGAGCCGCCAGGAGCTTGCCTGAGGAAGCCGACCGACGTCACAGGCGGCAGAAGAGGGTGGGTGGGAGGGAGCACCGTCGATTCTGGTTCTGGCTGCTGGGCAGACACTGGCGGAGGCTGGTGCTCCTGTGCATTATAGCCCCCCCCAAAAAATTTTCTAGGGGAGCTCACATGGCCAGACGTCGGAGACATTACCGGAACTGTGAGCTCAGGGACGGATGTGAGCTCACCCTGCCACAAATCCAGCACGTGGCAACACTCGTGCTCAGGGAGGCGCTGTGGATGCGCAGACTCAGAGAGGCGCTGTGGAGGCGCAGACTCAGGGAGGCGCTGTAGTTGCGTGGCAGGCGCAGGCGCAGGCTGCGTGGCAGGCGCAGATACCGGTTGGCGTTCTGGCAGCGAGGGATTCGTCGGCCCCCGGCGAATTGCCAAGCAGGAACCCGGCAGCTTGGGCACTGCTCCCAAGTACCGCTCACCTGGCGTGGGGTACGGCGGTAGACCACGAGCCAGGCGATCGAACACGAACTCCCCCCAAGTCATGTTGTTAGCTGTTTTCTTTTTTAAGGTCCGTCAATCTGTAACGTTTCCGTGCAGGCGAAGGAGAAGGCAGGAGTCAGAACTTAATAAAACAAAAATACTTTTAATAATAGAAATCAAAACGTGGAGCAGTAGCCAATAATCATAAAGAGCACAAGCAAAGACATGCAAAACATCAGGGTTGACAGACGATAAGGAACTGAAAAGACATGGGTTAAATACAGACACTGATTAACAGACACACCTGAACTAAATACACAATCAACTAAAACTAGGTCACGAGACACATGGGGAGAGACAGAGCTCATGGAAAGCAAAAACAAACATAACATGACAAGGAACATAGAAGTAAATAAACCAAGGATGTTACAAAGACATTGCCAGGAATTGTTTTTCTAGTAAACAAAGGAAGCGAATAGACAGCAGGCGTGAGGTAACTGTAAAACCACAAGAAGATATGATTATGAACAGTCCGATCTCATGGCACTTCGTACAAAGTTTATTAGGTAGCTAACTCGTAAGTATTCGTAGGATCTCACTTATACAAATTCCTAAGATTTTTTTTAAATCGTACATATTTTATGAGTTGCCAGTTCGTATGAATTTCGAATTTCGAATTTTCGAAGTTCGAATTACCTAGAACTATATCCTTTCATTTTAACCCAATCATTAACCTTGTCTATGCTACTGTGTAAGTGCTTCCAGAATTCCAGAAATGTTGGGACGTTTTTTTTTTTTAATTTGAATAATTTTAGAGCTAAAAGAATTCCAAATCACACGAGCCAATATTTTATTCGACATGGAACATAAATAACATACCAAAGGTTTAAACTGAGAAATTTTTTACAAGTTTATGCATAAAATTAGCTAACTTTAAGTTTGATGCCTGGTACAGGTCTCAAAATAGTTGGGACAGGGGCATGTTTACCATGGTGTAGCATCTCCTCTTCTTTTTAAAAAAAAAAGTTTGAAGACATCTGGACATCGAGGTTATGAGTTTCTGGAATTTGGTCCCATTCCCATTTTGGACAACGCCAAATACCGTAGATGCTCTTAACGCACGCACGTTTGATATATTTTGATATACAAAAAAAAAAATAACAATAATAAGAGCCAGATCACGGTAACTGTTAAGACTGGCTATTGTAATATGAACATCAGGTAAAATTACTCGCATTCATTTCTGCACTCAATTACATAATGTTTTTATTACATGTAGCCTATACCTTTATCAAAATTAAACATGGGTTTACTACAAATGAAAATACAGTAGTTAAACTAAAGTAACCACACATTAACATGGTTTTGCTGTTCTAGGCATTTAGCTTCACCATAGTACGTATTTGTGATTATACTAATCGTAATCGTACTAACTGAATGACTATAGCAATGCATAGAGCGCGTGATCTCTGACTCTCCCACCCCTGTAATAAACACAGAGATGTTAGTCCCGTCCAAAATGGTACATGATAATAAGAATTATATCTATCTCTTTGCTGCTTGAGCACTGGCCTCTTCCACAACACAGTTGTAGCAAACCCATTGCTCTATATAGAGAGTCTGTCAGTGTGAAGTCTTACTTACGTTCTCTACAGGGAGCGGGAAGCTTTTAATTGTGTTTTCCCCTTGATTATGTCACTGGAGTAGTCTACTTTAATGCATACATCACTGTCACAATCACAATCAAGATCAAATCAAGCTTAGGAGGAGAATGAATGTTTTAACGTTGCTCTTCAATTCTGTAGTTCACCAACCAGTGGCTGTTTTAGGCATGGGCGAACCGGGCAGCTACCTGGAGCGGCATTTTTTCATGACACGTGGGGGGCGGCACAAACACTTGGGGGGAAAAAAGTCATCTGCGACCCTAAGCGCTTTTCTATTATCTATTATACCTTTGACTATGGCGTTTAAATAGTTTCAAATTTTCTAAAATTTCTACAAGTTTCATAATTTCAACAGTATCTGCGTGCAGAATGGCGCTGAGCAGTGCTCGCTCGACCCTCTCAACTGCTCAAAGACTTTGGAGGCAGGGATCAAATGTCAGATCTCTCCGCTCTTGTGATTGGTCATTTTCAACACATACCGCTTGTCATGACTTTAGGAATAGTGTGTGTGGGGGTGTTTTTTTTTAATATGAACAATTAATCAACAATACATATTTGCAGTATAATATAAAAATCTGGTATAAAACATGAAACAGTCTAGTCATTTCAATAATCGAGAATCAATTTAGAATACTATGAATATGTTTTTTTGACATTATTTCTTCATATCACACATTTAAGCCGATCTTTTAAAAAACATAACGGCATACACTATCTTTCACCACGTCAAACATCAATGAATTATTGCTACATAATTTTCATATCTGACAATTCCATATAGATAATAAGTTTTAGGATCATTATTTTTTTTGCCTGCGGCTATTTAAACCAAGTGCACATAGCATTTTCTGATATTTATACCACTTATTGCAAGTGACAATTATCTGCACCTCAGTATTGAAGTGCATTATAAAACAGAATGCAACTTATTGAGTGTAAATGTTTTTTTTAATTCACATTATTGAATAGACGACACCTTTATTGGGAAAATAACGCCCTCCCTAAGCCTAACCAATGTTTTATTTCCAACTTTTTGATTATTTCTTTAATTTTTATTGAAAATAAATGTTTTTCTGATGTTATTTGTTATTTATCTGATGCATCTCTACCAATAGATGGCGCCCTCACCTCATCAAAGGCCAAGTCCTGAGTGAAGTAAATTTTCATTTAGCATCGTTTCTCTCACTCTAGTGTTCTGGTGCGTGAATATCTGTTCAATTCAATTTAATTTTAGCTTATTCTATTCCTACTTCGTTTTTCATTTTGTTGTTTACATCACGTTATATATTATCTGGTCCTCTCAGATGTTGTCGTGCCTCTTGTTCACAGGAATCTAGGTGATTTTCAGCACTGGCCACATGATTACAGTTAGCAGCATCAGAAGGAAAGAAAATAATTTATTTTTCACAACAATAATAAAAACCGTCACTGCAACACTGAATCACAAAATGCTCACTAGCTTGGAATTTGTGTTCTGTCAAAAGCAACAGCAACAAAAACAACAATCTTTCAGATGTTCAAACACGGGCGTTGATGTGAAGATTTTATTATGGCGTGAAGTGGATTTGATGTGATGTATATTAATGTTGGTAACATTCTACAAAACCACAGTTTCTGGCTGAGAGTCTCAAGAGGCCTGGTTTTAGAAAAACACCGAAAAAATTAAAAACCCTACCCTTGAACAATTATATCCAGAATTTGAATGGATGAGACCCAGAACACAATCGTGATATTAACCCAAGGGGGATCACCACTTGTAAAAGGGTCCTTGCTAAAAGGATTCAACTGAATTAAACTCTCATTTAGAACAAACCTGTCACAGTCAGCTGGAAGTGCCAGCCCAAATCAGGGGATGGCACTTCAGTGCCCAGCGAACTCTCTGTGTTTTATGTCTGTTTTCACTCTTGGACTCTCATCAATGAACTCATGTCTCCGGCCACTCAATTGTTGTCTAGGTGTCTGATTGTTTGCTCCACCCCATGACCTACTTTCGCTTGTATAAAACCCCCCTGTGTTTGTCTGTCTCCACGGTCCATTAGCACTGTCAACCTGTTGTTTTGCCACTCTGTGGTTTCCTCCGTGTTTTGATCTGTTGTTTCTGACCTCGCCTGTTTTTTGACTTCCGCCTTTGTTTTCGCCCTTCGGATTGTGTTTACTGTGCTCGGACCTACGCCTGGACTCTGACCATTCTTGTGTTTTGCCTCCACCACTCCTGTCTTCCGGTAACGACCTTAAGCCTGTCGGTTTTACAAATAAACAGCCTGCACATGAACCCGCACGTCTCCTCGCCTCGCTCTCGTGACAGAATGGACCGTCGACAAGGGCTCAGCGGCTGTTACGATCCACGCAACACCAGAGACTTTCCTTCGCCTCGCAGGCAGGATTATCAACTATCACCAGAGACATTTTTACGTTCCCTATTCCAACGCGGACGCCACATTGACGATCACGTCACAGACTTCTTCTCGGTGTCTCATCTCGCTAAGGTTACTGAGGAGAGACTTAAAGGTTACTTTCTGTCAGGTCTGGATCTGATTGTTTTGCGTACGCGGTACCAGACAGAATCACTGCCGCGTCGCCAACGTCAATCCCAACCCATGGCTCGGCACTCGCATGGCAATACGGCGAGCGCCGTTTTCAAGACACCCGCAGAGGACGCTGGCACCATCACTCAGCGAGAGGGGCTGAGTGATGATCAGTGGCTGCCGGCCATCCCAGAGGTGCCTGCTCCTCTTGCAAAGGGCGTCGGTTCCGATTACACTCATGATTTCCGTCGCACGGTACGAGGGACCGTGCTCAGCCCAGTCGATCCCAGTTACGCAGCCAGCGAGGCTGCCGAAGGCCCTCAGCGTTTCAAGCCAGTCGATAACGGGTCTTTCTCCCGTTGCACAGTACAAGGGGCTGTGTCAAGTCCAGTCAGTCCTGGTTCCCCAACCAGTCGAGTTGTTTGAGGCCTGTGATCCAGAGCCAGAGTGGCCGGATCCGCCAGACCCCGTCTGTGATCCAGAACCACAGAATTCACCCGAGCTCCACGAGACCTTTGAGGCTCCATGGCCAGGACCTCCGAAACCGGTGTATGGCACTAAGACTTCATCGGGTCCACCAGAGGCTGCACTACCTCTGGAGATGTTGGTTCCATCCGTAGAATCCCCAGAGGCCTCAATGGTGGCTGCACAACCCATGGAGGACCCGAAAGGTTTCAGTCAGTCTCGGAGGGAGATGTCAGCTTCGATATGGTCTCGAAGGGCGTATCCACTTCCTGTCTGGTCTAGAAGGGCGTTTCCATCCCCTGTATGGTCACTAAGGGCGCGTTCAATCTCGGTCTGGTCTCGATGGGTGTATCCACTTCCTGTCTGGTCTAGAAGGGCGCATTAATTTTGTGTATGGTCACTGAGGGCGCATTCACTCTCTGCCCGGTCTCAAAGGGCGTACTTAAAGGGTCGGTTCTCGAGGGAGCCTAGCCAATCTAGTGGCTTCAAGAAGGCTCTGTCGATGTCTGGCCGATCCAGAGGGGCTCTGCTGTCAGCCCAAATCAGGGGATGGCACTTCAGTGCCCAGCGAACTCTCTGTGTTTTATGTCAGTTTTCACTCTTGGTCTCTCATCAATGAACTCATGTCTCCGCCCAATCATTTATTTATCGTCAATCCCAACCCGTGGCTCGGCACTCGCATGGCAATACGGCGAGCGCCGTTTTCGCGCAAAATGGCGGCCGATCACGAGACGTGGCACAAAATGGTGGCCGATCTACCCTGCCTGCTGCCTCCAGACCCCGTGCAGCCATATAAAGCTCTACTGGTCCCGGTTCCTCAGCCCAAGAGACTGTTTCCGGTCTGGTCAGCTACAGCAACACAGCCAGGGGTGCTGTACCACGCCCA